>CANTUV010000058.1:3010000-3275000 GCA_947685225.1 Garcia nutans | reverse complement strand
TAGAGATATATATATGTATCGCCTACGGGCTTGATGATTATGATATGGACCAAAGCAGTAACTCTGAACTTTGAATAACATATTAGTTTCTTATTGGGCCCATGCTTGTCTTTGTTTAAATGTGATTTATGAAATGTGAAATGAATGAATAATGAGACCTATGTTTGCCTTTGTTGGAAATGTGATTCATGACTGGTGAATTGTGAATAATGAATTAATTGAATAAAATAAGGACATGAAATGTTGTGAAGTATGATATGTAATATGTGTATTGATATATTCGTTGTGAGTATTAGTGATGGAATTGTGGTTGGTGATAATGATATGTATATATGTATATAATATATGAAATTAGAGAGATATATGAAAGGTGTAAGTGAAAAGGGAAATAATGTTAAGAAACTAATGGTACATAAAGATAATATATATATGTTAGAATTTCTGTAATGTATGTTTATATTATTTATTTATACTACTAAGCTCTCGGGCTTAGCGCGGTTGTGTAATCGCGCAGGTGAGTAGGTGGTAGATCTGAAGTCTTTCGTTATGCCACGAGAAGAGTAAGAGTTTGTCGAGACCAACTAGAGGGTGATGCATACATGTATAATTTTAATTATGCTGTATTTCTGACAAGAATGTATTCATATGTATAAATGAAGTTTTGATAAAGATAAGATTATTATATATATATAAGATCATTAAAAGTATAATGATTTTGTAAATGTTTTTTTTATATTAATGTAATATTGTTTGAACTCAGTTAAAGGTTTTTAAATTGTAACAAAAAGTGACATTCCTATACTTTATATACGTACTGTATGTATACCCGGTATATGTATAGTATTTATATAGGGTATGGGGGTGTTACAATTATTTTGGTATCAGAGCTTAGGTTCGAGATTCTCGGCCTAAGTGAAATTAAAAAGAAAAAGTTTTGAAAAGCTTAAATAGAATTAAAAAGAAAAAGTTTTGAAATGAAATTTGTAATACATGCATATGCATTAACACCTAGGTTGGTCTCGGATGTGGCATTATGTGAATTGTACTGTGTTTGAATTAGAGGAGATAGATGGTTTTATGTGGATGAAGTTCTACATGAAAGGAAAATTAGAAAAAGAAATGATATGGAAACATTTATACAAGTTTAATTGATAAATTAAAGAATGGGAATTTATTCAAGTAAAGTAAAGTAAATTGTTAAATGTGTTTGAAGTATAAAGAAAGGAATAGGAAATAAAGTTGGAAATGAGTTAAAATTAAAATCAAGATTAAAGTATGTACTCTTTCCTTTACATTTTGAATCTCTTTCTAATAAACCTTATGTTTGGGTTACTAGAGAGAGGTAATTTTGTTGGATTATTATTATGGATAGATATGTTATTAAAATGAAGAGAGTATAGTGGAATATTGAGTGAGTTGATTGGTATAAACAAAATGTGATCATTTAAGATTTGGGTATATAAAGTTAAGGTTTTTAAAAGAAAAAGAGACGATGTTGGTTAAGTAAGGAGATATAATGGTGTTGTATGCATTGTTATATTAATGCAAACATAAGAAATATGATATGCGTAAGTGTTGTTAAAGCTCATGTTAATGGTGGTAATATGTGGTATTTGAATTTTTGAAATGAGCTTTAACAATTGTGAAAGTTATATGTTTTGATATTGCCTTCTGGTATGTATGTATATAAGATGTTTTTAAAGTTGATATTAAGAAAAATGAGATTAGTAAATTGAAGTTTAAGTAAAGTAGTAATTTGGGAATTTAGAGTTGTAATGGAGTGTTAATAAAGATTATTTAGATATCGATAGTTTAATGTACGTTAAACCTATGAGCTATTTGCAATGAATACTATTGCACATGAAAGTATTATGAATTGAGTAATGTGATTGATAGTATGAAAAGTTGTTTTGAAATAAAAGGAAAGTGAATAAGCAAGTGAAAATGTGTTACCTTAAGTCATTTGACTGGAAAGGGGTGAAAATGGATATGAAGGTATATTAAAAAAAATGTCACATTAGAAGTGTGACTATGATGTATGTGAAGTGTTATTATGGTTATAATGTATATATTTGTTGTGTTGAGGAATAATTTAAGTCATGTTAAAAGAACGAGAGTGATAATGTTCAAAGAAAAGTAATAAATGTTAAATTTGTATGGATTGTATGTAAAAGAAAAATTAAATATACATATATAAGTATGTGTATACATGTATAGGATATGTGAGATAAGTTTTTCGATATGAATGTAATTGTAATATGTAAGGAATGTGGGAAGTGAGTCACCATATGGATGTGGCCTATGAATATGTAGGTGATATAACTTTTTAACTACTGGTCTAAAGATATTAAGAATGATATTGCATATATTAGTGGACCTAAAAGAGATTAGGTCTTGACTTGTGCAAAGCTAGATATACTATATAATGAAATTGAGAGTGGAATGAACTTGAGTAATACTGGACAGTGGAAATTGTTATAGTGATCACTGAACTTGATGATCATATAATATTTTGAGTTCCAAGGTATTTACATGTGGAAAGTTCTATGTATTTATATATAATAAGAGATTGTAAATGGATTAGAAATAGATTAGAAATGGAGTAACAAATGGAAATTTGTGTAAGAATTGTATATGATCGAATATGTATACATAAGAGATGTTAATAATAATATTGTTGAAACATGAATTAAACTAATGATGATCATGTAATCGAGTGTAAATTGGGTTGAAACAGAGTTGAAATGTGTTAACTCTTGGTGTAGCAAAAGTTTAAAGAATGAATATGTAATTTTTGAAATATAGTATAGCTTTGTAATTGGAAAGGTTGGAAGCAGAATAATTAAGGAACAGTATGGATTTATAAGCTTTAAGCATGACCATTAATCTCCTATGATCCTATGATTTGTTTAGTATATTTTGGTCGATTAAATTTTGTTATCCACAGATTTGGAACTGAGATAACATGATTATAGTACAATTTTGGTGAGATTGATAATTATGTTTCTAGGAACATGGTCAAGAGCTATGACTGGTAAAGTTATACTTTATCATTTTATGTTAGAAATTTGGTTATATTTATGAAAAGTAAGGAAAGAGAAGAAAAATGTAAAATATTTTGAGTTATGGATAATATGGTGAAAAGGTAATTATTATAATAATAGTAGTGTATGAAATGTGAAGAGATATTATATGGGAGAAATTACAAAATGTGATTGAAAATTTTACTGAATAAGTGAATGGGTTTAAGGTTTCAGTGAATGAACTATGGATAATAAATATGGTATGATATAATCATGAGAATTTTGTGGAAATTGTACTAATATAATTTGAAGTGATTTGTTATTAATGATTATAGTCTCAAAAAGCTGAATATGGATTCGAAGAGATTAGAATTTATATATAAGATTGACCTAATGGAATTAGGTCATATATATATATTGTGAAATCTGATGATAAATTTAAATAAGTCAATTGTTGGTTTGAATCGAGTAAGATTGTAATGTGGGTATATATTGCGACAGACAGATCAATTGATCTAGATTTCGCTAAGATTGCAAATTATTATTGAGATTTAATATGTACAGTTGTGCTAGGAGTAGAAGATTTAAGTGATAATGTATATGAGGTAATATTTTGATATATGAATGGACATGAATGAATTGAGTTATATCAGTTGTAAATGTTGAGATAAGGGAAAAAGGTTGAATACCTGTAAAGTAAGTTTAAAGACATTGTACTAATATTTATGTTAAGTGAGAAGCATGCTAAAGAAGAAATTAAGTGTGTGACAAATAAGGATCTTGTTATCAATTAAGGTTTGATCAAAGTTTATTCTGAAAGTGAGTGTAATGACGGGATAAACAATAATAAGATATAAATCAATGATTTTTTTTAAAAAAAGTTAAAGTTAAGAGAGTAATTATGAAGAGATGAAGTAATAAAATATCTTGAAGATAATGATTAGACGAACTATAAGTATATTATATGATGATCTGATTTTTGTATAAAGGTAAATTCATTGGGAATATGAGAAATTATCTTGATTGCTTTGTCGAGAAAGTAATAAGATATATATATAGATATAATGATGAATTATGAAATTTAGAGAAGATGATTGACTCTAAGGGGGAGAGTAAAAGTTATGTGATTTGATGACATAATAACTTAAGAATATAATTAACTTTATATGAAAGTTAAGATATTATTGTGTTAAGAATGGATTGTTATTGTACTAGATAATTTCGAGGACGAAATTATTTAAGGGGGAGAGAATTGTAATATCCCAAAGTATACCCTAAAAGTTTTGGAATCATTATTGTTGTATTTGGATTTAAAGTATATGTTTAATGGAAAGAGAAAGGAAGATAAATTAATAATAAAGGAAATATTATAAGAACTAGATGCATACGAAGGATAATATGTATACATATGGTGTTTGGAAAATATGGAAAATAAAAATGTAATATAAAAGAGATATACATATACCAACATATACATCACATATATAGAATGTATAAAGTGGTGTAGGAAAAGTAAGTTTAAATAATAATAATAATAATAATAATAATAATAATAATAATAATAATAATAAAAGAAAAAGAAGAAAAGAAAAGTCAAAGGATGAAAGTGGTGGTGGAGATTTTTAAGGGATTTATTATTATTATATATATTTATATGATAAGTATGAAGAAGAGGAGAAAAGATCTTCTTTCTTCTTCTTCTTCTTCTTGCACGAGAGAGAGAGAGAGAGAGAGAGAGAGAGAGAGATGTGATTTTATCTACATATACATCAAATTCTTAAGGATTTTAAGAGAGTTGGAGTTGGAGATTGAAGATTTGGCATAATATCCAAGTAAGTATTAATTTTCTTGTATTGATTTCTATTTATTGAAGTTATATTTGATATGGTTGGTGTGTGAAGATGATGATAATGAAAGATTGAAGTTTATAGATATGTTAAATTGGTATTTAGATGATGATAATTTGGGTTATTTGTGAGGATGATGATGAATTGTTGAAATTGTTGAGTAAGGGTTTAGTATGAATGAATTGGGAAATTGAGTAGATGATTCATGGTGATGTATATAATGATTATTATTATGATATATTGAAGTTATATAAGTGTTAAATTGATGGGTAATTGATGAATATAAACCAAGATGTTGATTAAGGGTGTTGTAGTATGGATTTTGGAGTGTTTGGGTTTTCATGGATGAGAGTTCGAAATGCATGATTTTTGCTTGACACGGCCATGTCGTTGGGCGTGTCGACGGTACTGAGTTTGACGTTTGTGACACGACCATTAACACGGCCATGTTACTGAGCGTGTCATAGCTACTGTGAGAAAAAGTAATTGACACGGCCATGAACACGCCCGTGTTGTTGGGCGTGTTAATGTTTCTGTGGGGCAAAATGAGTGACACGTCCATTAACATGCCCGTGTTACTAAGCGTGTCAAAGCTTCTGTATTGTTGGTTTAGGGCACGATCAGGGACACGCCCGTGTTGGTGAGTGTGTCATGCGTAGAGTTTTCCCTAGTTAGTTATCATTCTTATTTTCTTATATGTATAATTATCTTTGGATTAGGTTTTGAAGAAATTGTGTTGCCTTAACCTAAATGTTGAGAATTCTTGGAAGAGGAAGTATATAGATTGATGGGAGTAGTCCTTGAGGTAAGTACAAACTTAAATGGATGCATTCTTTTACATGATTGTGAGACTTAACACATTTAGTTATAAATGTGTTAAGTAATTTACTATATTGTTAATACAATGTGACTAATGTTATGATTTGTATAGCGTGAAAGATATGATGATCATCCAAAAAGGTATGTGTAATGCAATTTGTTATGATAAATACTTTATTGATGAATCCAAAATATATTATGTATATTCTATTGATGAGTTGTTTTAATGTGAATTGAGGTATGATAAGATGCAAAACCATTGTGATTGGTTATGATGATTCAAATGAAATAAGTGAGGCATGTTTGCCTAAATGATGATGTTTAATGAAATTAATGAAATATACTCTCTTGATGAGATGTGGAGCCATGGTTGTTGGCTATGATGATGCAAATGAGATAATTGAGGCATGGTTGCCTAGTTGATTGTGGAATTAGAAATGATAAATGAATTGAGAAAGAAATTGATAAAGAGATAAATGAAATAATTGTGTGCCTAATATGTTAATTCAATTTTCAGAGTTCTGGGTTTGGCGGCATGCCTATAAAGTACTGGATAGGTGAAAAGACCGGGTCGTAAGCCGATTCCAGTTGAATAATGTGAAATATGATGTTTTTGGGGTGAAAAGACCGGGTCGTAAGCCTCAAAAACAGGTAACAGTCTAGCCGGGTTGAGGATCTCCTCGAGTTTATCCGAGTTGAGGTCCAAGAGACTGGGTCTGTTACAGGTAACAGTCTAGCCGGGTTGAGGATCTCCTCGAGTTTAGCCGGGTTGAGGTCCAAGAGACTGGGTCTGTTACCCTATCCATGGATAGAGATATATATATGTATCGCCTACGGGCTTGATGATTATGATATGGACCAAAGCAGTAACTCTGAACTTTGAATAACATATTAGTTTCTTATTGGGCCCATGCTTGACTTTGTTTAAATGTGATTTATGAAATGTGAAATGAATGAATAATGAGACCTATGTTTGCCTTTGTTGGAAATGTGATTCATGACTGGTGAATTGTGAATAATGAATTAATTGAATAAAATAAGGACATGAAATGTTATGAAGTATGATATGTAATATGTGTATTGATATATTCGTTGTGAGTATTAGTGATGGAATTGTGGTTGGTGATAATGATATGTATATATGTATATAATATATGAAATTAGTAGAGATATATGAAAGGTGTAAGTGAAAAGGGAAATAATGTTAAGAAACTAATGGTACATAAAGATAATATATATATGTTAGAATTTCTGTAATGTATGTTTATATTATTTATTTATACTACTAAGATCTCGGGCTTAGCGCGGTTGTGTAATCGCGCAGGTGAGTAGGTGGTAGATCTGAAGTCTTTCGTTATGCCACGAGAAGAGTAAGAGTTTGTCGAGACCAACTAGAGGGTGATGCATACATGTATAATTTTAATTATGCTGTATTTCTGACAAGAATGTATTCATATGTATAAATGAAGTTTTGATAAAGATAAGATTCTTATATATATATAAGATCATTAAAAGTATAATGATTTTGTAAATGTTTTTTTTATATTAATGTAATATTGTTTGAACTCAGTTAAAGGTTTTTAAATTGTAACAAAAAGTGACATTCCTATACTTTATATACGTACTGTATGTATACCCGGTATATGTATAGTATTTATATAGGGTATGGGGGTGTTACATGAGGAGCTGACCCCAATAAATCAGAATACATAAGTTTTAAGGTTTGAGTAGATAATACTGAAGATGCATCAAAAGAAAGTTTATGCATTTTATTACAAAAGCAAAATGTGCATTGAAAATTATTTTTGGAAATGGAAAGAGATAGTTGTCTACCTAAAAACCGAAGAATTTTTGCAGATGGATGGCCAAAATGGAAATGCCAATTAAAGAATGGTTGAGTCAGTGCAACCTAAGCTGATGGTGATGCATTTGCTTCCTTAGGCCACTCATATACTTCATTAATGTTCTTGCCTTAGAACAATTTTTCCCCAGTGTTGAGATCCTTAACAAGAAAGTGAGAGGGAAAGAATTCAATAGAAGTTCGGTTAGAGTAACAAAATTTAAAAACTGATATTAAGTTTGTTTTCATTGATGGAACACAAAGAATGTATGATAATTTAAAAGAAGAAGAATGGTGAGGAATAGTTGTGTGTCCTGTGTGATTAATAGGCAATCCATCTCCGATTGATACATCATCATGCCAAGTGTGGTCAGAATGAACAGAAAAATTGCCTAAATCACTTGTAATATGATGAGAGGCTCCACTATCCATCAACAAGTTTTGATTGCGAGATTTGAGCACCATTGTCATGTTGGCAGTGGGTGCTGAATTAGGAGGCTTGATTTTAAAGTAGGTTTTGGCACAGTGACCTTATTTATCAAAAAAATTGGCATTGAATGGAAAACCTAGTTATTATGGAATGTGTCTGGGATGGACAAGATGAAGATCCATGAGGCTTGCCAGAGAATGAGCGTTGCTGACTATTAGGAGTCTGCTGACCTAAAAAATCTTGAGTGTGATTATTTCTTCGAGTAAGATTGACTATAGCAATGGATGTATCATTAAGTTGTTACCATTTAGGAAGGTATCATAGCCAATAAGTTTTTCACGTTATTCCTCAAAAGAGATGGATGCATCATGAGCTCTTATAGCTAATGTTATTTCCTTAAAATCTGACCCAACTCCATTAAGAATGTGAATTATTAAGTCATCATCAAAGAGAGGGGTGTCAATAAGAGCTAACTCATCATGAATGGATTTGACAGATTGAAGTTATTCTGTTATGGACTTATCACCACATCCAAGACACAACTATTCTTTGAGATGCATAACTCGAGATTAAGACCTATTGGCATAGAGGCACTGAGTTTCTACCATGCTTCAAAAGAGGTTTGAGCTGAGGGCACAAGAGACATAATTGTTTTAGAGCCAGATGCAAGAATCGTATGAAAAATCAAGGTGTCTTGGCAGACCCAAACTGTGTGGGCAAGGTTTGATTGAGTTGAGTTATTGATAGTGATGGTGGTAGAAGGACAGGAGGCTTCACCAGTGATGTAACTGGTGAGTGCAAAGCCAGTGAGTAGAGACATGAACTACGCAAACCAGAATGGATAATTGTTAGGAGTGAGCTTCAAGGGGAGTTAAGTTGTGGCATTAATATAGATGAGGACATCTTTACTAGTTATGGGAATAGTTATCGAAGCGATATGAGATGAATTAGTGGCAGAAGTTTCTGTGGAATGATCGTCAGCCATGGATGGAGTTGTTAATGTTGGTTAAAGCTGAATAACTGTGATACCATAAAGAGGACGAAAGCTTTTTGAAATTGTATTAATAATAAAGGCTAATACATTGTGTAAATTTTGTACAAGTATATATAGAGATAAATCAACTAAAATAATTCAAACATATTTGAAATTTAAACAACATGATTCAAGGAGTAAGAAGAGGAGATATGTTTGTTGTCTAGTTTTATCTCCAATAAACAAAAATCCTCATTTACATTGTGTTGCTGTCATGGTTTTGAATGCTCTTATGATATTGATTAATGGATAAAATTTTCTCTTAGTAGGGGCGGTGAAAAGCTTGGGCTTAACTTGTATTGTGGTAAATACTGTTTCAAACGCTTCAGAGATAACAATGGTGAACTAATTGAGGGAAATATCTTTTGGGTAAGGAGCTTTTAAAGGTGTAGAAACTAATTTGAAGGAACTTCGTTTATTGATAATCTCATAACAAATCATATATTTTGATGAGTATTTAATGAATTGTGATATGTTTTGGTCTGTATCTTGTCCGGGTTTATGTGGTTTTGTTTGTGATCATAGAATAATGAGCAATTGCTTTGCATGACGGAAATGGAGCTTTTGGAGGCCTAAAAAGAAGAGAACACAGATGTTAAAGGATACACAGGGGCATGTCTGGTAAATATACATGCCTGTGTGTATCATATCCTTACTGGAGAATGAAAGGAAAAGGAGACAGAACGATGTACAAACATACGTCAGTATGGAACTTTTCCACACATCCGTGTGTTTCCATCAAGCACTGCCAGATTTAAAATTTCTAATTTTTTGAAAGCTCCTTCTTCCACACACCCATGTTCATTTCTTCTACATGCCTGTGTATAATTGAAAAGATGGAAACATACATTTCGAGGCAAAACTTTTCACCAAAACCCTAGGGGCATTTTTGAAACTAGGAGAATGTTATAAATTCATCATTTTGAAGAGAAAGAGGTAGCCAATCCTAGAACTAACCTATAGCTCTCTCATTTTGTTTCTCTCAAGAACAAGAATAAGAAAGATATCAAGGGAGAGGAAAAAGTAAAGATATTAGAGGAGGAAGCTAGAGACTAGGAGAAGATTCAACTACTTCCACAAAGAGTTATTCATCAAAGATTCAACAATCATTTCTGGTTTATAATTTCAATTTTAAACTTCTAGATTCCTTCTTAAATTCATTTATTACAAGATTAGAGCTATTGATTCTTTACTTAGATTTTATATTTATTTTATATTTGTATTAGTTATAAACAACTAAGCCCCTTTGTGGGATTAGGTGGATTTAGTTGTTTTGATAAATGGTTGATTGATTTATATAGACATCAATGGGGGTATTTCTAAATCATGGATTTGTTGATTTTGTTTTGATTGTTAGCAATTGATTGGCCACCAATTGTTAAATCTATTGAATTATATAAAATACGAAGGTTAAATATGATTTAGATTGAGGAATCAATAACTTGGGGTGATTGACTTAGAGATAAGAGAATTACCTTAAGATCTATGAATGTATCTTGATTGATTGGATTAAGTTTTTATTTCTTCTCATGAGAATAGAGATTTAATTTTGCTTGATGATATTTCACTTGCTTGAGAAAGAAGTGAATGAGCTTAGAGATACTAGATATCCTTGATTTGAGAAGTAGAATCCATTGAGACAATTGATTAAACATATTTTAAAACTCCAATAAAACCTTATCCTACTCTATTATTATTTATAATCTAGCATTTGATCCAAAAGCAATTATTTGATTTAGTTTAATTAATTAGTTGAATTATTAAAAGATTGGTCATTTCCAAATAATAATTGAATTGAATTGAAGTTACTCGAAACAAACCTTCTATGCGGATACGACACTCATTTTCTCACTTTACTATGAGCTACGATACCATGCAATTGTGGTACTTCTCATAGTAAAACATACACCATTTCACATTCAACAAGTTTTTGGTGCTGTTGCCGGGGAAGGCAAAAATTTTGATAACATCGGAATTCAAGAAGACTATTAATTTGGAACTTCATTTTAGTTTTTTTTCATTCACTTTTCTACAGGAATTATATGTGTAGCAATCGACAACCAGTGTTGGAAGAATATAATCCTAAGATTGAAAAGCAGTGTAGAGCAAACAATTGAGCAAGAAAGGTAAAACTTTGCTTGGAAAGGGAAGAAAGAGAATAGCTTTTGGCACAAGAGTCTTAGAAGGAAAAGGATTGGGTTGAAGAGCAAGAAGCTAGTGACGAAGAAGTAAATATGGGGGATCCATAAGACCAACAAGTTCAACCAAGGAACCTCACTTTAAGGCAGCATGTCATGCTAAATGCTCATATACAGTGAATGCCAACAATTTTGAACTTAAACTAGCCCTCATCAACATGGCTTAACAATAACTTTTCTATGGTTTAGAGTAGGAAGATGCTATAGCTCATTTGGCAAATTTCCTAGAAATTTGTGATATGATCAAGATGAATGGAGTAAGTGACGATGCAATTAGGCTATATATTTTTCCTTTCTCATTAAAGGATAAGGTTAAAGCATGGTTGCAGGGTCAAGCTGTTGGAAGCTTCACTACATGGGATGACCTTTCTAAGGGGTTTTTGGCTAAGTATTTTCCCCCTGGAAAAACTATAAAATTCATAAATGATATCACGAGCTTTGTGCAGTATGATAGAGAGTCACTTTATGAAGCATGGGAAAGATTCAAAGACCTTCAATGAAAATGTCCTCACCATTGAATTCTAGATTGGTTGATTGTTCAAACCTTCTAAAATGGGATGATAGGACCATTAAGGAGTACAACAAATGCAGTAGCTGGTGGTGTACTTATGAATAAAAATACAACTAAAATATTGGAATTGCTTGAATCCAAGGCAGCAAATAATTACCATTGGTGTAATGAGAGATCTTTACCTAAGAAGGTGGCCGGTGTGCATGGAGTTGATGGAAGAACCATCTAAATTTTTCCTGTGGTGGAAATCAAAATAACTAAGGGAATCAAGGAAATCAATTCAACCAAAGAGGAGTGTATCAACTACCATTTCCAAATAGATATCAAGGGCAAACACATTACCAAGACAACAAACCAGCATATGAAGCAGCTTTAGAGAAATTCATTGCTAGATCTAGTGAAAGATTTGATAAGCTGGAAAAATAGTATGATAGGTTAGAAGTACAAATGGACCATATAGCTAGTCAAAATAGAAGTCTGAAAATGAAAATTGGATAGATTGCTAGCTCTTCGAACTCAAGGAATCAAGGCACCCTCCCTAGCAAAATAGAAATAAATCCTAGGGAGCATTGCAAGGCAATTACCCTTAGAAGTGGAAAGCAGATACCATAGGAGACTCCAAGGCCAATTGAATCCAAAATGGAAAAACATGCAATGCCAGAATAGGAAATACAAAACAAGAAGGTTGAGAGAGAGAAGGGGGGAAATGCAACTCTTCCTTCTAAGAAGGAAGTTAAGCCTTATGTCCCACCTATTCCATTTCCTTAAAGACTTCAAAAGCAGAAGTTGGATAAGCAGTATGAGAAGTTTCTGGAGGTGCTCAAGCAATTGAAGATCAATATACCTTTTACAGATGTTCTTGTTCAAATGCCCTCATATGTCAAATTTTTGAAGGAGATCCTTTCAAATAAAAAATCCATTGAAGAAAATGTAAGAGTTGCCCTCACTGAAGAGTGCAATGTCGTGATCCTCAACAAACTTCCATCCAAATTGAAAGATCCAGGGAGTTTTTCTATACCTTGCACTATTGGTGAATTTGACATTAATAAAGTTTTATGTGATTTAGGTGCAAGCGTGAGTCTAATGCCAAATTCAATTTGCAAGAAGCTCGAATTCTCATATTTGAAGCGCACAAGGATGAAACTTTAGTTGTCAGATCGTTCTGTGAAATTCCCTTTGGGGATTGTAGAAAATGTGCTGATCAAAGTTGATAAGTTTTATATTCCTGTTGATTTTGTTATTCTTGAAATAGAAGAGGCTATTTAAATTCCGCTAATCATAGGAAGACCATTTTTTGCTACTGCATGTGCCATGATTGATGTAAAAGGTGGAAAATTAACTTTGCAAGTAGGTGATGAGAAAGTAGAATTTAAACTTAATGAGCCAATGAAAGAACTAAGTTTCATGAATGATTGTTTTAGAGTTGATGTCATTGACAACTTAGTTTAGGAAGTCTATGAAAAAGAGTCTAGAGAAGACCCTTTAGAGACTTGTTTGGCACTTAATGCAACTCAAAATGACAACAACCTAGAGATTGCGGCATATGCTTATTGCTTGCAAATGTCACCAGCCATTGCTTTTAGGAGGGTTGAAGAAATATAAAAATTTACATCTTTACCACCATCCTCAATTGAAAAACCCCCAGTGCTTGAGTTGAAACCACTACATTCCCATTTAAAATATGATTTTTAGGACCCAAGGACAGTTTACATGTAATCATAAATGCTCGATTATCTAACAATCAATTAGAGCAAACATTAGGTGTAATTAGGCAACTTAAAAGAGCTATTGGTTGGACTACTTCTGATATAAAAAGAATTAGCCAATCTTTGTGTATGCATAGAATTTTGATGGAGGATGATTATAAGCTTGCTGTGGATCCACAAAGAAGATTAAATCCTAACATAAAGGAAGTGGTTAAAGCAGAGATCACTAAAATGTTGGACACAAGCACTATTTATCCTATTTCTGATAGCCCATGGGTAAGTCCAGTACATGTTGTAACAAAGAAAGGAGGGATGACCATAGTTAGAATTGTAAAAGGTGAATTAATTCCATCAAGGACAACTACAGGTTGGAGAGTGTGTATTGATTATAGAAAGTTAAATAAAGCCACTCGAAAAGACCATTTCCCCCTACATTTCATTGATCAAATGTTGGAGAGAATAGCTAATAATTCTTTCTTTTGTTTATTAGATGGATACTCAGGGTATTTTCATATACCAATATTCCCAGAAGATCAAGATAAGACAACTTTTACATGCCCTTTTGGTATTTTTGCGACAGGAGAATGCCTTTCGGTTTGTGTAATGCACCTGCTACATTTCTGCGTTGCATGATGGCTGTTTTTAGTGAATATGTTGAACAATTTATGAAAATTTTTGTGGATAATTTCACTATTTATGTGCTTCATTTGATGTTTGTTTGCAGGATTTGGCTAAGGTACTTCGAAGATGTGAGGAAACCAACCTTGTTCTTAACTGGGAAAAGTGCCATTTTGATGGTAGAAGAAGGGATAATCCTAAGGCAAAAGGTTTCCGAAGAAGGCATAAAGATGGACAGAGCAAAAGTCAAAATCATCGAGAAGCTACCCCTACCTGCCAATGTTAAGGGAATCTGGAGTTTTCTTCGACATACTGGTTTTTATAGAAGATTTATAAAGGCTTTCTCTAAATTTTCTAAACCTTTATGCGATCTATTAAGTAAGGAAGCTGAATTTTATTTTTCTATTGATTGTCTCATTGCCTTTGATAGGTTGAAGAAAGCATTGAACACGGCTCTAGTTATTGCCCCTTCTGATTGGACTTTACCATTCGAGATCATGTGTGATGCCAGTGAGTATGGAATAGGAGCTATGATGTGCTAAAGAAAGGACCAAAAGTGCTATGCCATTTATTATTCCAGTAGATTGCTTAATGATGCACAAATAAAGTATGCTACAATGGAAAAAGAGAAGCTTGCAGTCATCTATTCATTGGATAAATTTTGGCCTTACATTATTGGGTAGAAGGTGATTGTGTACACTGATCATGTTGCCATCTGATATCTCATATGCAAGAAAGAGGTAAAGCAACGTTTGATTTGTTAGGTACTTTTGATTTAAGAGTTTGATGTAGAGATAAGAGATAAGAAAGGACTTGAGAATGTTGTTGCTAACCATCTCTCTAGGCTAGAGTTATGGGTAATGAACGAATCAAACACTCCGATTAATGAAACCTTTCCTGATGAACAACTTTATGCATTGAAAGGAAGTTTTCCATGGTATGCTGACATCATCAACTACTTGGTTAGTAAAATTATGCCATCTGAATTTAATTCCAATCAAAAGAAGAAATTCTTCTCCGAGGTGAAGCACTATATATGGGAAGATCCATTGTTTTTCAAGCACTGTAACGATGGAGTGATTTGATGATGTGTCCTAGAAGAAGAATTTTAGTCCATACTCGAGTTTTGTCATTCTAGAGAATGTGGGGGACATGCTAGTTCATAAAAAAAAAGGCTAAGTTGTGGCAATCTGGATTTTTCTGGCCTACAATGTATAAAGATATGAATAATTTTATTAAGAGATGTGATCATTGTCAGTGAGCGGGAAACATTTCAAAAAGAGATGATATGCCTCTGAATCCTATTTTGGAAGTTGAATTATTTGATATATGGGGCATTGATTTCATGGGACCATTCCCTTCATCCATGAGCAACCAGTACATTCTTTTGGTAGTCGATTATGATTCAAAATGGGTGGAGGCAATTGCCACTCTAACCAACGATTCTAAAGTGGTTATCCAATTTATGAAAAAGTCTATCATCTCTATGTTTGGTGTCTTTGGAGCTATTAGTGATGGAGGGTCACATTTTTGCAATAAGGCTTTTGAAACCCTTCTTAAGAAATATAGAGTTCATCACAGGGTAGCCATGCCTTACCATCCACAAGCCAGTGATCAGCGAGATCTCCAATAGAGAAATTAAATGAATCTTGGAAAAGACAGTGGGTAATTCAAGGAAAGATTTGTCACTCAAATTGGATGACGCCCTACAAGCTTATTGAACTATTTTTAAGACACCTATTGGAATGTCTCCTTATAGGCTGGTCTTTGGTAAGGCTTGTCATCTTCCTGTGGAGCTTGAACATAGGGCATACTGGGCAATAAGGCAACTAAACTTTAATATGAAAGCTACAGGTGAAAAGAGGTTACTTTAATTGAGTAAACTTGAAGAGCTGCGGCTTAATTCCTATGAGAATGCCAAATTGTACAAGGAAATAACCAAAGCATGGCATGACAGACATATCCAGGAATGTACCTTTCATGAAGGGCAGTTTTTATTTAACTCCAAACTAAAGCTCTTTCTAGGAAAACTCAAGTCTATATGGTCAAGACCATTCAAGATAGTCAAAGTTCATCCTTCCGGAGCAGTGGACATTCAAAATATCTCAAATCAAATTTTTACGGTCAATGGGCAAAGATTAAAGCCATATATTATTGGTGAACCAATTTATAAGGCTTTGGTATGTTATTTTAAGATTTGAGCTCCATAGGAAAAGTCGAGCTAATGACTTTAAACAAGCGCTATTGGGAGGCAACCCAATATTTTCATTAAATTCACTTCTATTTCTTTATTATTTTGAACTTTTATTTAAGTAATTTTCCTCTATTTTTATTGAATCTCATTGACATTTTAAAATAATGATGTGTTTAATTTGGTTTCAGGGTCTATAAGTCGTTGAACTTAGACAAAAAGACTTAAAATCTATCACACAGGTGTGTAACATTAATCACACACACCCATGTACATCTCAAACCCACTAGATTTCAATACCATAAGGGAGGCAGAATGAAAATCATGAACACAGGCATGCCAACTCTTCTCTGCAAGGACGTGTACATCTAAGAGTTGTTGGTTTGTTCAATAACATGAACATGAGCATGTCTATCCAAATAAATAAGCTCGTGTGTTCAATCTCTCTGCTGAGACACTCGAGTGGCAAAGGAGATAGATTTAAACAAATACACATGCCCGTGTGTGCTGAGGCACACACGTCTATGTGGATCTACATTATAAAAGGGAGTTTGTTTTTTCTTTCTCACTTTCTCTCTCATCTAACCCGATTTTTGTCTCTCTCTCACACTTAGGTTCTCCTTCCTCTTTCATCTTCAACCAAATTTCTTGTAAAATCACATCACCCAAGCACTGTAAGCACTATTTCATTGATCAAAATCAGAGCCAAATTGGTAAGAACATCTACTTTTGGTTTATACCTAGAAATGTCAAAATTTTGATTGGGTAATTGTGATTTTTGTTTTATTTCTCAAATGTTTCAATTATTCTTTCATATTTTCATCATTTATTGTGAAGATTACTTGTGGGATTTGACATTTGTGTAGAGTTTAGATTATCTTTGCAATTTTCTTCTCTTAGTCGATGAGTTTCTCATTGTTTGTGCAATCTAATTTGGGATTTTGTTATTTTGCCTCTATCCTTCATGTTAGTAATCGATGTGTTTCATTGTTTCATTATATTAGCAACCTTCATGTGAATTTTCAGTGGACCGAAGTGGTTTATGGTTAATTTTTGGTTACTCTTGTTGCTTTCTTTGATGGATACCATTTAATTTTAATGATTTTTGCATCCATTTTTCTGAACTTTGTTGATAATTACCGCATAAATCCATGTCTTGCAAAAATACTGGTGACTATAGCTCTTTGTTTATCTAACCATTATTCCCTCTACACGACATTTTGATGGCATTAGGACAACTCTAGCATGTTCTTGTTACATTTTTTAGCTAATGGGTTAATATTTTGCATTTTACTATCGAACCACATTCATGATTTTGAGGAATTTTAGTTTGATAAAGCAGATGTTACTGATTTTGCAGGGAGTACATTATTGTTCATGATCTCACTAAAGTCTTTTACCTTTTGCAGAATTAAGCATAATGCCTCTGAGGACAAAAACCATTGCTCAAAAAAAGAGAGTTGCTAAAAGAAAGGGAGAATCTTCCACCGCAAAAAGCCAAGCTCCTCCACCGCGAAAAAGCCAAGATAGTCCTTCCTCCTTCATCCTCTTCCTCTTAAGATGGCTCTCTAACTCTATCACCCCTAAGAGGATTCTTGCACACCACCTCTTAGGCCTTGCTCACCATCTCCATAGGTAACCCAGTTCCCACCTATTGTTTTTGAGATTGATGATCAACGAAAGAGGTACGAGATTCAAAGAAAAAGGAAAGTTATCCCCTCTAAGTACATAGACGAACCCACCTTAAGGAAACTAAATTGGTATGATGAAGTCATTGTGCTCTTTACCAAATGTAACTTGGGAAATTTTGCTTTGATCAACTATCTCACATACTCTGAGTTAGTCTATGAGTTTCTTAGCTCTTACAAGTACATATGGGATGAATCCCTATTTCAGACACAACCTAGGTCCATCTCCTTTAGACTAGATAACCATAATTTCACTTTACTTATTGATTGGCTAAATGAAAATTTTGAAATTGAGGGTCACCCCGGTTCCCTAGATAAAGATAATAACTTTAAAGAGCAAGAAACCTGGGTATAATTAGGGGGAAACAGTCAATACAAATCGAGTGCTTCCAAGACTTCTAAGCTTAATAACCCTGTCCATAAATACATTCATCAAGTACTTGCTCATTCTATATATGGTAGGGGGGATAGTACCGGGGTTGTCAATAGTTTTGAGCTATTTTTTCTTTTGTATGCTAAAGAACATAAATTTTAATGTTGGAAATCGGTTTACCAAATGGTTAAGCATTGTTGCTAATCAAAAGAAAGGGTTCATAGTTATAGGAGGCTATATAACAAAGATTGCTTTAGCTTTAGGAATAGATGTTTCACCTTTAGTCCCAGTGGCAGGTTCTATACGTGTAGACATGACAAGCTTGGTTAACATGAAAATGGTGCAAGTGAAGCACAATTGCATTGTGATCAAGTAAAAATAAAGAGAAGACAGGATACCCAGAGAGCCGACGCAAGAAGACCTACCTCCTCCAAACACATCAGCCCCTTCAGCATCAGAGCATCTCGCAATGCAATAACTCATTGATCAGATGGACCATATGGAGCTCACCTTGAACAGGAAAATTGATGATATGCAAGCTATCTACATCGATCAACACACATCCACATGAGCTCAACTCACCAGGATGGAAACGGAGATGCAAATTTTCTCGCCTACATGGGTTACTATGGTCAGCCATCTCCTCCACCACCAGAGGATCCACCAGCAGCTGATCCGTGATCCTTCCCTTGATATTACGGACAATGTCCATTCTAAGTTTAGGGGGAGTCTCAAAGTGAAGTTTTCTTTTAAAACTTATTCTTATTTTTGGCTAGTAATTTCCAATACTTGCACTTAAACAATGAACGATGAATATTTATGTTTTGCTGATCGCTGTTATGTGTTTTGTTGGAAATGTATTTTCATGGATTCCAATTTGTTTTGAACGCAATTGTGTTGATTTTGAATTTGGTTTTGGTTTAATTTTGGTCATTTTGGTTTAATTTTGAGAAATACTCATTTTTAATTGGAATCTCTAGACTTAAATTTGAAAGAGTTAATGTTAACAAGAAATGCTAAATGATTTGATTAGGGGATGTGAGTGTGAATTAACCGATCTTGTTTGTCCTAAAATCTTGATTTATTACGGTGATGTGGACTACTTTCAATGACGATAGATAATTTTGCTTAAATTCTATAAATTTCCATGTGTATTATGACTTAAAAACTTTGAAAAGGATGGAATATGTCTTTTGTTACAATTTTCTCTTCGAATATGCTTAACTCTTGGTTTTAGGGGTAAATACTTACTGAGAAGGGGGCTCCTACTTTTATAATCTCGCTTAGGAGACCTTAATTTTAAGCCTGAGCCTAGAACATGCCTAAAAGAGTCTTTGAGGAAAAATTAGATTCTTGCTAAGGATAGAAGAACATTATTTAGGCATTTTTTGGATAGCCAAATCTGTTTATCCATCTAAATTTTAAAATTGTCCAATAGTATACCCTTTTGAGCTTAAATTTTATTTTGGCTTGCACTTCTTTGTCATATATAAAACCCTTTAGTTTCTACCCTAGCAGATGTGAGATTTTTAAGGATCATTGGTGATATAATTGAAGTTAAGTGATAATCAAGCCGCTATGTACTTTAAAATTGCTGAGGTCAAATGAACTCTCCCCAGTATTAGAAAAAATTTAAGTTTGGGGGAAAATTTTATAACAATATCTTTATACCCCACACTCCAATTAAATTCCAGGTTTTGGAGAATTAGTAAGGGTATAAGAGAAATAAAGCGGTGACATTTTAAGCTAAATGAAGAATCACTCAAGTTTGATAAGAAGTATCCTTAGAAAGTTTATATCTGCTGAAAATTATCAAGCTTCGCTCTAACCAGAACCCACTTAGCCACGTTACTAGCTTTTAAAGACCTATTGATTCATCTAGAATTAGCAAGACCAATTAGTAGAGAAGGCTTTATAGGCATGCATATGAGACAGGCCTTGATCTTTAAGAACTAAGTATTTTCTACCGAGAGGCGAAAGTATGTGCCTATCTTAAGTGCAACCACTTTAGTTGTAGAGTTTGGTATACAATTAGTGAAAATTTTGTAAGGCGAGATATATAATCATCTCAATGGAAGAATTGAAGTCCAATGCACATGGTAAATTTAGTTTTGATATAAAACATCTGAGAAAAAAAATCCATGCTTGTATAAAAATGAATTTACCACATTGCTTGAGGACAAGCAATATTCTAAGTTTAGGGGAGTTGATAATCTCATAATAGATTGTATATTTTGATGACTATTTGATGAATTGTGATATGTTTTAGTTTGTATCTTGTCCGGATTCATGTGGCTTTGTTTGTGATAATAGAATAATGAGTAATTGCCTTGCATGACAGAAATGGAGCTATTGGAGGCCTAAACATAGGAGAACACAGATGTTAAAGGATACACACGGGCATGTCTGGTAAATATACATGCTTATGTGTATCAAATCCTTACTAGAGAATGAAAGGAAAAGGAGATAGAATGATGTACAAACACATGGTCGTGTGGAACTTTTCCACATGCTCGTGTGTTTCCATCAGGAACTGCCAGATTTAAAATTTCCAAGTTTTCAAACGCTCCTTCTTCCACACGAGCATGTAGAACACCCATGTTCATTTCTTCTACATGCTCGTGTATAACTGGAAAAAAGCTGAAAACATACATTTTGAGGCAAAACTTTTCACCAAAATCCTAGGGGCATTTTTGGAACTAGAAGAATATTATAAATTCATCATTTTGAAGAGAGAGAGAGAGAACCAATCCTAGATCTAACCTGTAACACTCTCATTTTGTTTCTCTCAAGAGCAAGAACAAGAAAGATATCAAGGGAGAGGAAAAAGTGAAGAGAATAGAGGAGGAAGCTAGAAACTTTGAGAAGATTCAACTACTTCAACAAAGAGTTATTCATCAAAGATTCAATAATCATTTCTAGTTTATAATTTCAATTTTAAACTTCTTGATTCCTTCTTAAATTCATTTATTGCAAGATTAGAGCTATGGATTCTTTACTTAGATTTTATAATTCTTTTATATTTGTATTAGTTATGAACAACTAATCCTCTTTGTAGGATTAAGTGGATTAGGATATTTTGATAAATGGTTGATTGATTTATATAGACATCGAATAGGTATTTCTAAATCATGGATTTGTTGATTTTTTTATTATTAGCAATTGATTGGTCACCAATTGTTAAATATATTGAATTATATAAAATACGGGGGTTGAATATGATTTAGATTGAGGAATCAACAACTTGGGATGATTGGCTTAGAGATAAGAGAACTACCTTAAGATCTATGAAGATATCTTGATTGATTGGATTGAGTTTTGATTTCTTCTCATGAGATTGAGTTTTGATTTCTTCTCATGAGAATATAGATTTAATTTTGCTTGATGATACTTTACTTGCTTGAGAAAGAAGTGAATGAGCTTTGAGATACTAGATATCCTTGATTTGAGAAATAGAACCCATTGAGACAATTGATTAAACTTATTTCAAAACTCCAATGAAACCTAATCATTCTATATTATTATTGATAATCTAGCATTTGATCTAAAAGAAATTATTTGATTTAGTTCAATTAATTAGTTAAATTATTAAAAGGTTGGTCATTTCCAAATAATATTTTAATTGAATTGAAGTTACTTAAAACAAACCTTCCCTGCATATACGACACTCGCACTCTCACTTTACTACGAGCTATGATACAGTGCACTTGCGGTACTTCTAATAGTAAAACATACACCATTTCACATTCAACATTTATATGCTTGCATCTTGGAACCAAATTTCACCGATCAATTCAGTTGATCAGAGGCCCTCGACTTAATTCATTTACTTTTATCCCTCTATGACTTTAAGGTTTTTTTCCTTATTTGGTGAACCTCAAAAATTATCATTTGACCGGTGTAGCCTTCTTAGTAAGTTATACTTTGGTGCATTAACTCGATTACATAAATTTGTAGTTTCAGCATTTGTTGGATTAGTAGTGGTTGATCTACCAAATGACAATCTCCAACTTTTTGTTGGCATAGTTCTCATCGTATTACATGTGAATTTAAAGGAGCTTCGAACTTAATGGAACTTAGATGCATTGCAAATGAGTGGACATTCCAATATCTTTTCACTCTTCCTCCACAACATTCTGCTAGGCTTAGGGAGTTAATGATTATCTCTTTCTTTAATTGGGTATGTAAATGAAAATTGGATGATGGGGTAAAATGAACCCTCCCATCTTTAAATTTTCTATTCTTTTACTGAAGCCATTATTGAATACAATTTCGCTCTCCTTTATGCAAGTATAAAGTTTACCCAAATCCATTTCCATTTTCAGTTAGGTTACAAAACTAGTGCTGATTTTCCGGCTACATCCAAAATTTAGTTTCTTGAAGATAATTTCTATACTTGGTGCCTATTCCTATATTTCTACTCTTGAATTGGACATAAGTATCATACTTAACTTTTAGATTATCTATTTTTGGTATTCCTTGCTAGTTCAGCTTTTGGATTAAATGATCTATTACTGGTTACTTGTATAAATTTTGCTTACATTGTTTTCGAATCCAAGCCTCCTTTGCCTTCTACCCTAATGTCATGAAAGTCAAATTTCACACTATAGGAACTAACTTTTTATGTTGAAAAACTTCAAGCTCAATAAAATAAGATGTGAAAATTGAGAAGTGCCTATACTAATAATAAATTTAAGAAGTTAAAAAGTTAGTGTACAAATTACAAGGCAGCTTATGAGTTTAATTACCATCATGAAATACATAACTTTTTTCGATTGCCTACATATCCACTTGATGAATCAATGTCCCCGTAGTTCGATTTTTTTTGTTGCTATTGTTGTTGTGGTTACTGTCAATGTTATTGTTGTTGTTGTTATTATTATTATTATTTTTGGTAAATTATCTTTGATAATTATACCCATTTCCTGAATATAATTATTAAATTTATTTAGACAATATTATTTATGTGTAATATTTATTTTCTAAATATAAATTCCAATTAAATTCATTTAATAACTACATGCTATATCCACTATTTAAATATAATAACTTCATTGCTTGTTCTTATCATACTCAAATAATTAACTTAATTTATAAGATAAAGTTATTCAAATAATTAACTTAATTTACAAGATAAAGTAAAATGAGCAAAAAAATTTTAAAATATTAGAATTGAAGAGTTTTTTTACTCGATTTTTTTAAAAAATAAATAAATAAAAATAAAATATTGTACTAGCACATTATTAAAGAAAACTTTATTATACTTTATGGCTTTTCAATATTTTAATGAAAGAATAAAAAACTATTAAATACTTAAATATTAAATAAACCTAAAGTAATGTCATGAGTGAGGCATCCATGACATTGTTCCATCTCGACTGCAATAATGGACACACAAGCCATCATTGGCATTTTAAAAATAAAAAAAAAAGTGCACTACTTTTTTTTTATCAAAAAACTAAAGCACTACTATTTTTTTATCAGAAAACTAAAGCACTACTATTTTTTTTATCAGAAAACTAAGGCACTATTATGACATCATCGAGCCATGACGTTGCAGTGCATAATACTCATAAAAATCAAGCATAAGAAATCAAAACACTTCATTTTGATTGGATTTCTTTTATCCCTAAATAGTAAATTCTAACCCACATACATATAGCTCTTTTCTATTTTCCATCTCTCACTTCCTCTCTCTGCCGTTCTAATATTAATTACTCCTTTCTTTTTTTTAATAAAGGTGGACGGCACCACCGCAAAATTTATAAATTAAAATAAAAGTATAGAGAACCCATACAAATAGTTTGTACACTACCCTTATAGCAAATGGGCAGAAAAACGATGAAGAAAATTAAACCTATTGATATCTAATATATGGAAGGCCTACACAGTCATTTAAAACAATCCCTTTAATGTAATTAGGAAGAGAATTAAAAGACTCAAAAACTCTAGAAATACTATTAATTCGACTATAGTAAGCAAGATAATGCGAAGCTTGATTGCCTTCACGAAAAATGTGCAGAAAAGAAACCTCATTTGGAATATCCAGAAGCCTAGACCTTTGTTGTTGAGAGAAGAAGGAAATAGCATTAATCGCATCCAACTCAACTTGGACACGTTGATAACCCAAAGCAAGGCACCAACGCAAGCCAACTGTTACTGCTTGAATTTCTGCTTCCAAAGAACTGCACACCTGTAAAAGAAAAGCATTAGCAACAATAAAATGGCCATTATCATCCCTTAAAATCGCACCACCCGAAGATTTTAACATGGTGAAGGAAGCATCAATATTTAATTTATATGAACCCACTGGTGGATTGGACCAACGAACAAGTTTTACTGCAACCTTCCTAACCCCAAAATTGCTTGGCAGGTGTTCCGAGAAAGGCTCTAATGGAGATACAAATTTGTCCTGTGAATGAGCAACTCCCCAATTAAGCAAAAACTTTGATATTTGCAATTCAATAAATTGAGAAGAGACCTTTTGATTTCCCCAAACCGACTTGCAGTAGCCACACCAGACTGAAAAAATTATGATTTGAGGAACTAATTTGCAAAGAACCCCTCTAGTGGATCTTCTCTTAGTTAACAACCACCACAACAAAAGCTCTTGCCTCAATGTCAAAGGGTGACGACTAACAAAGGGAAGCAAGTGAGCAGAATAATAGCGCCATATTTTAAGAATAATCGGAAAAGAGAAGAAAATATGATCCAGAGAGCCCGGTGCATGTAAACAGAAAGGGCAAATAGAAGCAAGCTGAACACCCATAGCCTGCAGTCTGTGTGGGAGAGGGAGACCATTATTCAAAAGTTTCCAAGTGAAAACCGACAGTTTAACCGGAATAGCCGCATCCCATATAGACTGACGAGAGAGCGTGGAACTCCATTTCGGCCTAACCAATTCATGAGTTGAAGATAGACTGAAAGCTCCCGAAGCATTCCCTTTCCATACAACAGATTCACCATCTTTGAATTTCTCCAGGAATTGTTGCAGAAAACATTGCATAAAAGCTGGAATTATTTTTTTCTTGTTTTAAGTTGATTTTGTCTTAATTTATTTGTTGTATAATAATTAATAAGATTATCAATATTTATGTATCTTTAATTACTATTTTAATTTTAATTTTTTTTAAATGTATTATTATAGTTGCCCTCTTTTTGCGTAATTTAATTAATTAAAGTTGTGCAAAAGTTTAGTACTAGTTATTTTCTAATGCTTGTCCTGAATAATACTTTAAGCTTGATTTTTGAATTTTTTTTAGAAAATCAATGAACTTAAGGCTTGACATTTAAAGTGCCTAAAGCTTGATTCTAGGTATGTTTCAAAAAAAGTTTGAAGAGGCATAAGGTTTAAGAATTTATGAAAAGGGAATCTAAGGCTTCACTTTAGGATTATCTAGCGCTCGACATTAGGTATATTTTTTAGAAAATGAAATATGATTCTTGACCCCAAATGTATTTGATGTTTGACACTAAGAATCTTTTTTTATTACTTTTTTTAAATGAAAAGAAAACCTAAGACTCGACCTTAGTAGTACCTAACGTTGACATTAGGAACTTTTAGAAAAGAAAAGAAAAAATCTAAGGCTTGACTCTAGAAGTGCTTAATTCTCGACATTAGGCACTTTTTATATAAAAAAAATAAAAGGAAAGCCTAACGCTTGATCCTAAGAGTGCTTAATTCTCGACATTAAAAACTTTTAAAAAGAGAAAGAAAACCTACGACTTGATCCTAGAAGTATCTAATGCTCAACTTAGGGATCTTTTTTTTAAAGCAAGTGAAATGGAATATAAGACTCGACTTTAGAAATACCTAAAGCTCAACTTTAGAAATTAAAAAAAAAAAAGAAAAGAATAAAGAACTCAAGGCTTAACCCTATATGTGCCTAATGCTTGACATTAGGGACCCTCTTTTAAAAAAAATGCTTAAAATATGTATGATATGTTTACTTGTGTGTATCTAAATACTCAAACAAAGAGTTAATTTACTTTTAAAAATCATCTTTTGTGTTAAGAAAAATATAACATAGGAACTACAACAATCCCTGAATATGGAACAAATCCGACACTTAACTTTAGTTACATGATCATTAAAATATCTCTTTGGATTCTGCTCAAATAACAACCATGTATCTTAGAACAACATCGTCTAGTGTTGCCTCTAAAAGTATCTTATTAGAACATCTTTCACTATCAGGGCATACCCTATTCATTCTATGTTTATAATTTTTTTCATCTCACATACAGATCTACTAAGCATAGTTTTTTACCATCTTTTTTTGTTGTGCTCCCTTTTTTAAGTATTTCAAAAATAAATTTTTAATAAAATATGTGCTTTTAAGGCATAAATTGGACATATTTAGTTTGATTTGCAAAATTTCTTGGTAGTTGTTTTCTTAATGGTTATTTATTTTTTAGAAGCTATAAGTATATAAGAAAAAGGGGAAATTTATTAAGAAAAATCAATAAATCATACAAATCTGATGATCATAAACCTGAATTGACTTTAATAATCCCTAACCATGCTTTTCACATTTTCTTTTCTTCTTCTCCTTGCAACTTCAGGCATCATACCTTTTCATGGCATCTGAGTTCACCGGATTTAGCAAATCTTCTCCATCCATATTGGTTAAAATGAGAGCTCCTCCAGAAAATGCTCTCCTCACGACGTATGGACCTTCATATTTAGGAGTTCATTTTCCCCAAGGATCTTGATGCCTAAGAATAATCTTTTTGAGCACCAAATCTCCTTCTTGAAATTATCTTGCCTTCATCTTCTTTGCATGGGCATTGATAAGTTGTTTCTGATATAACTGACCATGACACAAGGCAATTAACCTTTTTTCTTCGATAAAGTATAACTGATCATAATGACTCTGCTCCCATTCAGCATCATCAAGCTTGGCTTCTGTAATAACTCTGAGAGAATGAATCTCAACTTTAATAGGCAATAGTGCCTCTATGCCATATACTAAAGAAAATGGTGTTGCCCTAGTAGATGTCCTGACTGTGGTCCTATAACCATGAAGAGTATAAGGAAGCATTTCATGCCAATCCTTATATGTGATTGCCATTTTCTGAATTATCTTTTTGATATTGTTATTGGCTGCTTCAACTGCACCATTCATCTTTAGACAGTATGGGGAGGAATTATGATGCTTAATTTTGAATTCTAAGCACATTTCTATCATATCTTTATTTTTAAAATTCTTCACATTGTTAGTGATGATACACTCAGGAAGACCATATCGACATATGATATTTTTCTTAAGAAATTTCAAAACCACATTCTTTGTCACGTTGACATAAGAGGCTGCATCTACCCATTTGGTAAAATAATCAATTGTTATTATAATGAATCAATGTCTATTAGAAGCTTTAGGTTCTATTGGGCCAATCACATCCATTTCTTCTATTGAAAAAGGCCACATGGAAACTATTACATGTAAGGGCGGTGGAGGTGCATTGATATAGTCAGCACATATTTGACACTTATGTCATTTTTAGACATAGTGAATGCAATCTGATTCAATTTTCAGCCAGAAATAACTCATTCTGAAAATTTTATGAGCCAACATATGCCCGCTTGAATATGTGCCATAAAATCCTTCATGAACTTCTTCTATCAATCTTTGAGCTTCCCTTTCATCCACACATCTAATTAGTATTGTATCATAATTCCATTTGTATAGGACATCGCCACTCAAAAAGAAATTCATTGCTAGTCACCGAATGGTTCTTTTACCAGTGTCCGAGGCTTCTAGAGGGTATGTCCTATTTTTGAGATACTGGTTAATATCATAAAACCATGGCTTACCATCACGTTCTTCTTAAAGGTTCGTACAATAAGCATTGACCCCTATGATATCAATTTTGATGGAAAGCATCTTTCCACAAGCATCTAGTTGAAACATTGCAACTAATGATATAATGCATCTGCAATTTGGTTCTCAATTCAGGAAACATTATCAAAACATTTGAATTCGAAGCTTTGACCTGAATCAAGAATATATTCTTAATAAGGCACCAATTTCGGATCTCTAGTTTTCCATTCTCCTCTCAACTGGTTAATTATCAATGCTGAATCACCATACACTTCCAACCTTTTGATCATTATGTCAATAGCGACTTGTATTCCTAAAGTATAGACCTCATACTCAGCCACATTATTAGTGCATTCAAAACATAATTTGGTTGTCAAAGGAAAACATTTTTCTTATGGAGAGATTAAAATCACTCATATCCCGCTTCCTAAGGCATTTGACGCTCCATCAAATTTCATAATCCAGTTTCTTTTTTATCCTTGTTCTTCTTCCACCAATATGATTCCTTCATCGGGGAACTCATAACTTATTGGTTGATAGCCTTCAATAGCTTGATCTGCCAAATAATCAGCTATAATACTCCCTTTTATTGCCTTTTGGGTAATATATATAATCTCATACTAAGTTAATAAAAATTGCCATCGAGCAACTCTACTAGTTAAAGCTGGCTTCTCAAAAATGTACTTAATGAGATCCATTCGAGATATCAAAAAGGTGGTGTAATATAGTATGTAGTGCCTTAATCGATGAGCAGCCCATGCTAATGCAGCACAAGTTCTTCCCAACATAGAATATTTTGCTTCATAATTGGTTAACTTTTTACTTATATAATATATGACTTGCTCCTTCCTTCCTGAGTCATCATGTTGCCAAGAACACCACTCATCGAACTCTCAAAGAATGTCAAGTACAAAAGAAAAGGACGACCGGGTATAGACGGTTGCATAATTGGAGGATTTTGCAAATAATGTTTGATCTTATCAAAGGCCATTTGACAGTCCTCATTCCATTTTTCTGGATTATTTTTCCTCAAAAGCTTGAATATAGGCTCACACATAGCTGTCAATTGTGCTGTGAATCGAGCTATATAATTAAGCATTCCCAAAAAGCTTTGGACTTCCTTTTCGATTTTAAGGGCTGGCATTTCAACTATAGCCCTAATTTTATCAGGATCAATCTCAATTCCCCTCTTGCTGACCATAAACCCTAATAATTTTCCCGATGAAACTCCAAATATGCACTTTACAGGATTTTATCGAAGCCGATATCTCCTTAACTACTTAAACAATCTTTCCAAAACTGCAACATGGTCTTCATCATGTTGAGATTTTGCTATCATGTCATTGACATATACTTCTATTTCTTTATGCATCATATCATGAAATTGGATAACCATTGCTCTCTGGTAAGTTGTCCCGCATTCTTCAGTCCAAAAGGCATCACTTTATAACAAAATGTTCCATAGAGAGTGATAAAAGTTATTTTTTCCTTGTCACCAGGATTCATTTTAATTTGGTTATACCCTGAGAATCCATCCATTAATGTGAACATATGGAATCGAGCTGTATTATCTACTAGCACATCGATGTATGGCAAAGGGAAATTATCTTTTGGACTTTCTTGATTAAGATCCCGATAATCAACATACATCTTGACCTTTCCATCTTTTTTAGGGACAGGAACAATGTTAGCCACCCATTCTGGATACATGGCCACTTCTAAGAAACCTGCCTTAAACTGTTTTTTTTTTTACTTCTTCTTTTATTTTCAACAAAACATCAGGTTTCATTTTTCTCAACTTTTATTTTACGGGTTTACTGTAACACCGCCCACGCTCGCACAACAAGCGATATACGTATACCGGATAAAGGAGTGCCACGGTTCATTTTAAACAAATAAAACCAACTTTAATCTTTAATATATAATCATCATAAGTCAGTCCGAGTAAACTTAAAACATTTAACCTATATTATAAATAGTAATAGATAAAACATTCTTTCGTTAAAATACATATATATATATATATATATAACATTAGTACCCAAAAGTTTATCCAAAACAGTCTGTTCAAAACATTTGTTAAATAAGCAGCGGAAAATACATATGTATATATATCAAAATCAATATTTACAAAATTATAGAATTTATACATGCTGGCAGTTCGTCTCTAATCGTGATGTCCACAACTCAACACTGCTTTAACAAACTCAAGCCTAGACTCAACTTGGCCTAGACGAGCTCTCCGGCACAACCGGATCTACCCTGTCACCTGCGTGATGAACCACAATCGCGCTAAGCAGAAAGCTTAGTGGTACAAACTTTGATTCAATATAGATCAATGCGATGCTCCTACACAATACATATGAATACGTCAACTCATTACATTATATATTTCAACATATTAATCATTTGCATCACATTTCATAATTCACATTAAAACAAAGACAAACATGGGCCCAAAACGAAACTAATATGCTATTCAAAGTTCAGAGTTACTGCTTTGGTCCATAATGACACCATATGTCTAGCCCCGTAGGCAATATATATCCATGGATTGTAACAGACCCAGTCTCTTGGACCTCAACCCGGCTAGACCCTAGGGCCCCAGTATCTTGGTCCTCAACCCGGCTAGACTGTTACAGTTTTTGAGGCTTACGACCCAGTCTTTTCACCTCAAAAACATCATATTTCACATTTTTCAGCTGGACTCGGCTTACGACCCGGTCTTCTCACCTGTCCAGCAATTCATAGGCATGCCGCCAAACCTAGAACTCTGAAAATTGAATAACATACTAGGCACACAATTAATTCATTTATCTCATTATCAATATCTTTCACAATTCATTTCTCATTTCATTTCTCACAATCAAACTAGGAACATTGCCTTATAATAATATCAATTTTCTCACCTTTCTTATTCTTCTCTTTTGTCCCAGTATTACTTTGTTACATTATGATTTCACATGTCTTACCACATTATTCCATATTTCTTTTCATATACAATACATTACTCAATTGCATTGATACATCAACATAATTCACATCATGCATATCATAACATAGAACTCATTCATCAACAGTGTATCAATTAACTTAACACGTTTCTCAACTAAATGTGTTAAGTCCCAATATCATGTACATGTATGCAATCATTCAAAGTTTGTACTTACCTCTTAAAGCAATAACACCACTCTATCAACTCCTCTTCCAAGATCTCACTCAAACCTTGGCTTGGGTAACTCAATTCTCTTCAAAACCTAATCCAAAGGGGATCATACACACTCACTTAGAGATACACAAGAAGAAAATAAGAAAGAGAACTATCTAGGGCAAACTCTACACTTGACACGCACAACAACACGGGCGTGTCCCTGACCATGCCCTAAACCCACAACATAGAAGCTATGACACGCTCAGTGACATGGGCGTCACTGGACGTGTCAATCCTCCAACAACACAGTAGCTATGACACGCTCAGTGACATGGGCGTGTCACTTGACGTGTCAATGCTACAATAACACAGAAGCTGTGACACGCTCAGTGACATGGGCGTGTCACTGCTCGTGTCACCAACCCAGAAAACAGAACCAACGACAAGCCCAAAGACATGGCCGTGCTCCTGGGCGTGTCAGGCTAAAAACTCTGAAATCGACACCAACAAAGCCATAACCAACAATCATCTTCCAATAGCCAAATCAACAACACATAAACTCAATCAAAACCTTCAACAACCCAATAATACTTGAGTAAACCTTAAAACAACTCAATCACAAACATCAAACACAAACACCACCATAAATCACAACTCAAAATCACAACACCCACAACTCTTGTCTCTTCAATCCAAACTCAAAAATCAAAGTTACCAAGACAAAACACTTCAAACACACCAAAACACATCTACAACAACCATCCAACAAATCCAAGAACACAAACTCAAAAGAAAACCAAGAAACAAGTTGGAAACTTACCAAAAGTGAAGAAAATCCTTAAAACTCCAACTTGATCTTTTAAAAACCTTCAATCTCTTGAGCTTGGAAGCAATAAAATCTCTTCTCCTTTGGTTGATAAGGGTGGCTGGCCAAAGAGAAGAAAAGAAGAAGATGAAGATGAAAGAAAGAAGGAAAGAAAAAAAAGTCAACACTCTTCTCTTTAAACCAAACCACTTTTCCCCAAATCACTCTCCACCATACATTTAAACAATATAATATTCAACCACTAACATCATCTTCCACTAACTTAAATAAATCCATTTAATTAATCAAAATATCTCTTTTGACTTATAAGACCCATTGACTTGTATATATTATTTTTATCTCCATATACATAACATATATACTTCTTCTTCCTCTTATCTTTTCACTTAATCAAATATACACTTTAAATTATTTAATCCAATTTTTACAAATAAACATTCCAAAATTTTAGGGTATAGTTTGGGATATTACAATTCTCCCCCTCTACAAAATAATTTCGTTCTCGAAATTACCTGTTCTCACGTCTGGAATAACTGGGGATACTGGTCTCGCATCATTTGCTCACTCTCCCAAGTTGCCTCTTCTCTACCATGATTCTTCCAAAGAACCTTTACAATTGGCACTTTCTTATATCTCAACTCTTTCACTCCATGTGCTAAATTAACCACCGGTTCTTCTTCAAATGTCAGATCCGAACTCACCTCAATGGATTCAACTGACAAAACATGAGATGGGTCTGACCTGTACCTCCGTAGCATAGAAACATGGAAGACATTGTGAATTTTATCCAACTCAGGCGGTAAAGCGAGTCTATAAGCCACTGGTCCAACTCTCTCCAGTACCTCGTAAGGTCCAATGAAACGAGGACTTAACTTTCCTTTGCGGCCAAATCTCAAAATTCTCTTCCAAGGAGACACTTTCAGAAAAACTTTATCTCCAACATTGAACTCTATGTCTCTCCTCTTCAAATCTGAATAGGATTTCTGCCGATCTGAAGCTGCTTTTAACCGATCCCGAATTATCTTCTCTTTCTCTTCCGTTTCTTTAATCAAATCGGGACCAACCAACCTACCTTCTCCAACCTCATTCCAACATAGAGGAGTCCTGCATCTTCTACCATACAATGCCTCATAAGGTGCCATTCTAATACTAGATTAATGACTGTTGTTGTAAGCAAATTCCATCAATGGAAAGAATTTGTCCCAACTTCCAGAGAAATCAATGATACAGCTTCTCAACATGTCCTCTAAAATCTGTATCACTCTCTCTGACTGCCCATCTGACTGAGGATGGAAAGCAGTGCTAAAATGCAATCGAGAACCCAAAGCAGCATGCAAACTTTTCCAAAACCTTGAAGTAAACCGAGGATCTCGATCAGACACTAAAGAAATTGGGACTCCATGCAATCTCACTATCTCACTGATATACAGCTCAGCCAACTTCTCAAGAGAATAGTCCATCCGAACTGGAAGGAAATGAGCTGCCTTCGTCAACCGATCAACAATCACCCAAATTGTATCATGCTTCTTCTGAGTCAACGGCAAACCAGTCACAAAATCTATTGTTACACGCTCCCACTTTCATTCAGGCACTGATAAAGGCTGGAGCAACCCCGAAGGAACTTGGTGCTCGGCCTTTACTCTCTGACAAATGAGACATTTGGATACAAACTCCGCTATGTCCCTCTTCATACCTGACCACCAATAATATTGCTTCAAATCATGATACATCTTGGTACTCCCAGGGTGTATAGCAAAAATTGAGTGATGTGCTTCTTCCAAAATAATCTTTCTCAATCTTGCATCATTAGGAATACACAATCTATCTTTAAACCAAAGGCTGCCATCATCTCTTACAAGAAAATCTCGGCTCTCTCCTTTTTGGCGTTCTGACACAACTTTCTGAATTTTCTCATCTGCCAACTGAGCCTCTCTGATCTGATCCAACAAGACCGGTCTCAACTGCAACTGAGCCAACAAAGAACCATCATCACATGATCCAAAACTAGCATGCAACGCTCTCAACTCAACAAGCAATGAGAGCGAATAAGAAGTCAAACCGGCCAAAGACTTCCGACTCAAGGCATCAGCAACAACATTTGCCTTACCAGGATGATAATCAATCAAACAGTCGTAGTCTTTGATCAACTCCAGCCACCGTCTCTGCCGAAGATTCAGCTCTCTTTGAACATCCATGTATTTCAAACTCTTATGATCCGTATAGATAAAACCCTACTCCCCATACAAGTAGTGTCGCCAAATCTTCAAAGCAAAAACTATAGCTGCTAACTCCAAATCATGCTTCGGGTAATTTAACTCATGTGGCTTTAACTGCAGAGAAGCATAAGCTATGACTCTACCCTCTTGCATCAAAACACATCCTAAACCATTATGTGAAGCATCACTGTAAATCACATATGGTTTATCTTCCACAAGCAAGGTAAGAACAGGAGCTTGAGTCAACATCTCCTTCAACTGCTTAAAGGTTGCTTGACACTGATCTGTCCACACAAATCTAACTCCCTTCTGAAGTAATCTAGTGAGTGGAGTAGCTATCAAAGAAAAACCCTTAACAAACCATCGATAATAGCCTGCCAAACCCAGAAAACTTCTAACTTCAGTCACTGACTTCGGTGGACTCCAATTCAAAATATCCTCAACTTTACTCGGATCAACTCTAATACCATCTGCTGAAACTACATGACCCAGAAAAGTCACTTGATCAAGCCAAAACTCACACTTCGACAGCTTAGCATACAATTGCTTCTCTCTCAAAGTCTGCAATACGATCCGCAAATGTCTATCATGATCCTCCTCATTACGTGAATACACCAAAATATCATCGATGAAGACCACCACAAACTGATCTAGATAGGGTCTAAACATCCTGTTCATCAAATCCATAAAAGCTGCAGGTGCATTCGTCAATCCAAAAGGCATTACCAAAAACTCATAATGCCCATACCTTGTGCAGAAAGCTATCTTAGGAACATCTTCCTCTCTGATTCTAAACTGATGGTGCCCTAATCTCAAATCAATATTGGATAAAACTGCTGCTCCTTTCAATTGATCAAAGAGATCATCTATCCGAGGCAAAGGATACTTATTCTTGATGGTTACCTTATTCAACTGCCTATAATCAATGCACAGCCTCAAAGTACCATCCTTCTTCTTCACAAATAAAACAGGAGCTCCCCACGGAGACACACTAGGGCGAACAAACCCTTTATCCAACAACTCCTGCAACTGCACCTTTAACTCTCTCAACTCAGCAGGTGCTATTCGATAAGGAGTAATAGAGATGGGAGTGGTACCAGGCAACAAATCGATACTAAAACTCAACCTCTCTCTCAGGGGGTATTCCTAGCAACTCCTCGGGAAACACATATGGGAATTCAGCAACTGTGGGTATACTATCAAGCTGGGAACCTTCCACTCTGGTATCTACAACATGAGCAATATAAGCTTCACATCCCTTCCGAATCAACCTCTTAGCTGCAACAGCTGAAACAAACCTAGATGCAAGTTGTCTCTACTCACTCGATACCATAATACTTCTACCATCACTGATTTTTAGGGTAACACACTTCTTCTAACAATCTACTACAGCTCCATGCTTAGATAACCAATCCATGCCTAAGATTAAATCATACTCCTTAAAAGGTATTTCAATCAAATCACCAAGAAACTCCTCATCCTGAACAACAACTGGACTATCTCGGTGCACCTTACTCACCACAACACTATGCCCTAAAGGATTTGTCACCAAGACACCAAATCCCAGGGACTCAGAATGCAACTTAAACACAGGCAAGATGGATGCACTTATATATGAATGAGTAGATCCTGGATCAATCAAAGCAAGAACTGAAATACCAAATAAAGAGAATGTACCCGCAATGATATCTGACGCATCCGGCTGCCTCTGCATCACATATACTCGCTGAGAAGGCCTAGCCTCATCTGGCCTACTGCCTCCAGATGTAGAGCCCCCTCTCTGACTGAACCCAAGTCTACCACCTCTACTGAAACCTCTGCTACTACGACCTCCTCTCACACTAGGTCGAGAAACTGCAGAATCAGTCTGCCTATCCTCCTATAGCTCGGGACAATCTCTGATGAAATGGTCTGGCGACCCGCATCTGAAACATACTCTCAAAGTACCCCTCCACCTGTATTCACCTCCGTGTGCTCTACCACAATGAATACAAACAGGTGGAACAGACCTCTGAGCCACTGGGGTCGGTGCACTAGGCACAGAAACTGTAGGTCTCAATCTCTGCCTCTGATGTGGTACTGACCTAACAGGCTACCTCTGGCCCCTACTGAACCTCTGAAAAAGACCTCCTCGGCCTCTCTTTGCAGATGAAGACCCTGCCTCAAACTGGGGTCTCCTAACTCGGGTCTCCTCCTTAGTAGCAGCTGCTGCAATAGCCTGCGCTCTCTCAACACTCCGGGCCGCTACAACAAGCTAGGAAAGATCCTGATACCGGGAACCAGTAACAATACACATAATAGAGGGCCTCAACCCCTCTTCAAATCTCCTACACCTGTCTATCTCATATGAAATAATCCCACCGGCATAAAGACTCAACCGGATGAACTCTATCTCATACTCTGTCACAGTCCGGTTATCTTGTCTCAAATTCAGAAACTCAATCTTCTTAGCATCCTTATACTCCCTCGGAGTATACTTCTGCTCACACTCCCGTAGAAAATCACCATAAGACAAGGTCGGTGGATCATCCGTGGCATGGGGAACCGTCTTCCACCAATCATAAGCATCTCTCTGCAGAAGAGATCTAGCATAATCAAACTTCTCTTCGGGAGTGGCTTGCAACTGGATAAATATCCTTTGAACTCTATCCAACCATTGCTCAGCTACAGCAGGATCTGCAGTACCAAAGAAGTCCTTAGCTCTGAACTTCCTCAATTTATCATACTGCCTCACCGATACTTGTGGCTGTGGTTGCGGTGGCGGCTGCTGCATTAGAGCCTGCCTCAACAAATCTACTAGATGTCGTAACCAAACTGGCGGCATCTCATCAGCAGCGGGTCTCTTTGGCACAAGAGCAGGTGCCTCTCTAGCTATCTCAACCCTAGCTCCATCTCTACCCTCAACAGGAGCTACACTCTCAGCACTACCTTCTATAGACTGATGTGACTGAGACGCCATCACTACCTATATCTGAAAACACAGCAGAATACCCCATCAAAGATCAGAAACTGCCAGTGCCAATGCATGTATCTTATTTAAAAATCATATTTTAAAATAAAAATTTTCTTTTCTTTTACAGTTCGCTTAGGTTGAGAATCTCAAACCTAGGCTCTGATACCAAAACAGTTGTAATACCCCCCGTACCCCATATACGCACACCGCCTACGCCCGTACAACAAGCGATATACGTATACCGGATAAAGGGGTGCCACAGTTCATTTTAAACAAATCAAACCAACATTAACCTTTAATATATAATCATCATAAGTCAGTCCGAGTAAACTTAAAACATTTAACCTATATTATAAATAGTAATAGATAAAACATTCTTTCGTTAAAATTCATATATATATATAATATTAGTACCCAAAAGTTTATCCAAAACAGTATGTTCAAAACATTTGTTAAATAAGCAGCGGAAAATACATATGTATATATATCAAAATCAATGTTTACAAAATTATAGAATTTATACATGCTGGCAGTTCGTCTCTGATCGTGATGTCCACAACTCAACACTACTCTAACAAACTCAAGCCTAGACTCGACTTGGTCTAGACGAGCTCTCCGGCACAACTTGATCTACCCTGTCACCTGCGCGATAAACCACAATCGCGCTAAGCAGAAAGCTTAGTGGTACAAACTTTGATTCAATATAGATTAATGCGATGCTCATACACAATACATATGAATATGTCAACTCATTACATTATATATTTCAACATATTAATCATTTGCATCACATTTCATAATTCACATTAAAACAAAGATAAACATGGGCCCAAAACGAAACTAATATGCTATTCAAAGTTCAGAGTTACTGCTTTGGTCCATAATGACACCATGTGTCTAGCGAGGCAATATATATCCATGGATTGTAATAGACCCAGTCTCTTGGACCTCAACCCGGCTAGACCCTAGGGTCCCAGTATCTTGGTCCTCAACCCGGCTAGACTGTTACAGTTTTTGAGGCTTACGACCCGGTCTTTTCACCTCAAAAACATCATATTTCACATTTTTCAGCTGGACTTGGCTTACGACCCAGTCTTCTCACCTGTCTAGCAATTCATAGGCATGCCGCCAAACCCAGAACTCTGATAATTGAATAACATACTAGGCACACAATTAATTCATTTATCTCATTATCAATCTCTTTCACAATTCATTTCTCACAATCAAACTAGGCACATTGCCTTATAATAATATCATTTTTCTCACCTTTCTCATTCTTCTCTTTTGTACCAGTATTACTTTGTTACATTATGATTTCACATGTATTACCACATTATTCCATATTTCTTTTCATATACAATACATTACTCAATTGCATTGATACATCAACATAATTCACATCATGCATATCATAACATAGAACTCATACATCAACAGTGTATCAATTAACTTAACACATTTCTCAACTAAATGTGTTAAGTCCCAATGTCATGTACATATATGCAATCATTCAAAGTTTGTACTTAACTCTTAAAGCAACAACACCACTCTATCAACTCCTCTTCCAAGATCTCACTCAAACCTTGGCTTGGGTAACTCAATTCTCTTCAAAACCTAATCCAAAGGGGATCATACACACTCACTTAGAGATACACAAGAAGAAAATAAGAAAGAGAACTATCTAGGGAAAACTCTACACTTGACACGCACAACAACACGGGCGTGTCCCTGACCGTGCCCTAAACCCACAACACAGAAGCTATGACACGCTCAGTGACATGGGCGTGTCACTGGACGTGTCAATCCTCCAACAACACAGTATCTATGACACGCTCAGTGACATTGGCGTGTCACTGGACGTGTCAATGCTACAACAACACAGAAGCTGTGACACGCTCAGTGACATGGGCGTGTCACTGTTCGTGTCACCAACCCAGAAAATAGAACCAACGACACGCCCAAAGACATGGCCGTGCTCCTGGGCGTGTCAGGCCAAAAACCCTGAAATCGACACCAACAAAGCCATAACCAACAATCATTTTCCAATAGCCAAATCAACAACACACAAACTCAATCAAAACCTTCAACAACCCAATAATACTTGAGTAAACCTTAAAACAACTCAATCACAAACATCAAACACAAACACCACCATATATCACAACTCAAACTCACAACACCCACAACTCTTGTCTCTTCAATCCAAACTCAAAAATCAAAGTTACCAAGACAAAACACTTCAAACACACCAAAACACATCTACAACAGCCATCTAACAAATCCAAGAACACAAACTCAAAAGAAAACCAAGAAACAAGTTGGAAACTTACCAAAAGTGAAGAAAATCCTTAAAACTCCAACTTGATCTCTTGAAAACCTTCAATCTCTTGAGCTTGGAAGCAACAAAATCTCTTCTCCTTTGGTTGATAAGGGTGGCTGGCCAAAGAGAAGAAAAGAAGAAGATGAAGATGAAAGAAGAAGATGAAAGAAAGAAGGAAAGAAAGAAAGTCAACACTCTTCTCTTTAAACCAAACCACTTTTCCCCAAATCACTCTCCACCATACATTTAAACAATATAATATTCAACCACTAACATCATCTTCCACTAACTTAAATAAATCCATTTAATTAATCAAAATATCTCTTTTGACTTATAAGACCCATTGACTTGTATATATTGTTTTTATCTCCATATACATAACATATACACTTCTTCTTCCTCTTATCTTTTCACTTAATCAAATACACACTTTAAATTATTTAATCCAATTTTTACAAATAAACATTCCAAAATTTTAGGGTATAGTTTGGGATATTACATTTACATTCTGGCCTTAATGGTAAACGATGCAAAACTATGTCCATACTTAGCCATGGCATATCCCGATATGACCATGCAAAGACATTGACAAACTCTATTAGCAATTTAATCATCCTTTCTTTGAGTTCTAGAGGCAAGGATATACTAATCCTTATTTCCTTCTTATTTTCTTCGATTCCTAGGTTTACTATTTCTGCTGCCTCTTCTGAAGGTTGTACAAATTTTCCATTACGTTCCATCATCTTAGTTATTTTAGGTGAAAAATCCTCTTCATCTTCTTCATCGAATGTGATTTCAAGGATAGTGTTATCAAAATCATACCCAGACTTAATTTTATCAAGATTTAATTCATCATTAGCATTCCTGGGTAAGATGGGTATAAAGGAAAAAAATTACCAAGATATAGAAATTAAGCAAAAAGTAAATAAATGAAAGTAGTAAAGAGAGTTCAAGAATGAAGATGAAATATGCACTTTATTTTATTAAAAATTATTTTAAAATATTTGAAAAAAGAAGCCCATGCTAACATTTTTTGAAGATATTGGACATAATCATAGGAAAATAATTATTTGAATTACTTTGATTGAGATGACAATTCATAAGCTTTCCAATTTTCCATATCTTGTCCTGGTAACAAGAGTATAACCCATAAAGCTACTTCATCGTGAGGCTCATTTTCATTCACCATAGTCACCAATGAATTTTTAGATATTGCCTCCACATCTCGTGGATCTCCTGCCATCTTTGTTTCTTCATGGAAAAAACTAGCATTTCTAAAGGTTTGCCTTAAGGGTGGGAATGTCATTTTCTCCACTAAAGCTTCTTGATTTGTCAATCTTGCCAGTTGATGATCCTTTTTCTCTTTTTAAATTCTTCTTTTGTCTTCTCTAGTAATCATGTATCCCAATCTAGCTCTATTGCCAATATTGGGAGGAAGCAGAAAGACATTAATTCCTTGTTCATGTCTTCCTAAACCTTTTCCTAGAGAATATCTTTTCCTTAATATTTCTCTTGCCACCATCATAGCTGCAGCTGATAATTGAGGCATTGGCATGACCGATCTTTCTCCAACATATGAAGTGTTTGCTATTTCAAAGGGTGGAAAGAACTTTCAAAGGCTTCTTCTGCTACTTCAACATATGGGGTTGAAACAGGTTTAGTGATTAAAGATCTTCTCCCCCCAAAATTGCAATCATCTTTCCTTCAATGATGAATTTGACTTTCTGATATAAAGATGATGGCACTGCTCCTGCCGAGTGTATCCATGGCCATCCCAATAACATACTGTAAGGTGGTACCATTTCCATCACTTGAAATGTGATATTAAATGTGATTGGACCCACTTGGATAGGTATTTTGATATCCCCTAAAGCCTCTCTTCTAGTCCCATCAAAAGCTCGAACTATTATAGAGCTAGGTTGTATGTATGTATCATCAATTGGTAGCTTTGAGAGAGTCATTTTAGGTAAGATATTCAGAGATGACCCATTGTCCACTAGAACCTTTGCAACCGAGTATCCTTTACATTGGACTGATATATGTAAAGCTTTTGAATGCCTAGTCCCCTCTCTAGGTATTTCATCATCAGTGAATGATATGTAATTAGCTGCCATTACACTCCCAACTATGTTATTCAAGCTATGTATAGAGATATCGTGGCAAACATGTGCTTGATTTAGAACCCTGAGTAGTGCATTTTGATGAGATTCTGAATTCAAGATCAAAGATAGTAGTGAGACTCTAGCCAGGGTTCTATTTAACTGTTCAATCACCTTGTATTCACTTTGCTTTACCAACTTTTAAGAATTCACATGCCCCATGCTCAGATACCATCTTCTTTACTTCCAATTGTGGGTCATTTTTAGCGACCACATCTTGGAACTCTCTAGTCTTGATCTGTTCTAACAATTCTCTTTCTTTAGCTTTCCCTTTTATATGCCTTTCTAGTTCTTCTTTTTGGCAATTTTCTACTTCTTCTAGTGTATAGCGGTGCCCACTTCTCGTCATCCCACCTACACTTGAGTTGTTAACCACTGATTCAATTTTATTACTTGCTTGGTATATACCATGATTTTGGCTCACTACCTCACACCCATACTTCTAAGGTACTACTTTTGAATCCTTATATTCAAAAGGACCTGGTGCTTTAATTACAAGTTTTAGGATTTGTGAAGACATATCAGATTTTTCCTTTTTCATTTCTCCCGACGAGCACGATATTACAATGGGTGCTGGAATAGAAAATTTAGTAGACACCATATTCACATCCTCCCCTTTCCTTTTTTCTATTCCAAAAATTACAATTTTAGCATTCTTCAATTCTTGAACTTTCATCTTAAACTGTGAACACTCATTGATTGTATGACCCAATGTCTCACCATGATAATCATAAAAAGGATCTTGTTGAGGGGAAGGTTTGTCTCTTGGTTGGCTTTCAAGAACTAATCCTGCTGTTATTAAAATTTGAAAAAGCTCCCCCATGGGCATTTGAACTTCCTCTACGCTCTTCTTATATTGTCGAACCTCATCCTTAATACTGGCATTGATTTTTCCCCCTAATGATTTGGCAAAGGATTATTATTCACATTAGGGGTCTTTTATTCCTAATAATTTCAACCATCCTACATTTAAAAGACTCCGGACCTTTCTTTTAAATGCAGTGCAATTTTTGATAGAATGCCCAGGTACTTCTGTATGATATTCACATATTGAATCAGGATCATACCACTTAGGGTAAGGTGGCATCATTGGTTCTAATGGTGTCAAACATGCTTATTGTCCTTATAGTAATTGAGGCAGCAATTTTGCATAAGTTATCAGAATATGATCAAATGTTTCTATTCTCCTGTTCGAAAGGCGATTATTTTGTTACCCCCTTGATTGGGTTGATTTATTCTATTGTTTGTTCCTTGAGCAGGCATAGGAATAGCAAGTGGAGTGGAATAAAGAGCATTTTAAGAACTCATAAATTGGGAAGCGTGATAAGGGAGTTGTTACATTTCAAGCCTTACATTAGCCATATAATGTGATGGAGGGTGATGATAGTAAGTTTCTTGGGGTTGTAAATGTTTTCCTATCATATGGGTTTCTCCTTCTTTCTTTTTGCCTCAATATTATCTTTTTGAGTTATGTCCTTCAATACTTTGCTTCTTGATTTTTCCTTTTTTCATGCCTTGCTCAATTATTTCCCTAGCTAGAACAAAATCTGAAAAGTTGGTGGTTGTGTTAACTAGTAACATGTTATAAAATGGTTGTCCCAGTGTATATAAGAAATTAGATATCATCTCCTTATCCGTGACAGGGGGACTGACTTGTAATGCTTTGTCTCTCCATCTTTGTGCATATTCCTTAAAAGTTTCATTGCTTTTCTTTTCCATAGCTCTCAAATCATCCTTGCCAGGTGTCATGTCCATGTTATGTTTGTATTGTTTCATGAAAGCATCTACTAAATCTTTTCATCTTCGAATGTGTGTTCGATCTAAACTCATGTACCATCTCATTGCTGGTCCTATAAGACTTTCTTGAAAAACATGAATCAATAATTTCTTATTACTGATATATGTTGCCATTCTACTATAGAACATTGATAGATGACTTTGAGGACAAGATAGACCATCATATTTTTCAAAATGTGGAGTCTTAAATTTCACTGGTATAGTCACGTCAGGTACCAAGCACAATTGGGATGCATCAGTAGTCCCATATACATTAACCCCTTCAATCGCCTTTAAACGTTCCTCTAACCATTCTATCTTTTTCGAAACAGGTTCAGGACTGGCTTTTTTGAAACTACTCTGCACCTTTGGGTAATCCAAGTCTGGTATCATTATGGGCTCTTCAGAAACAATAGGAGGTTTAGGATTGGTTTGACATCTACCCATTTGTTGTCCTTGTGGTGCTCCTTGATATGGTTGAGAAGCATAGATATTTTCACTTGGATTGGCATTATTGCTTGGTCCTACTTCCACTAACCTGGATGGTGGGATAAAACCTGGAGGGTATGCAGGATCTCCAATGATACCTATAAATGGATGGGCTATCGGAGTTCCCAATCCTGAGGCATTAGGCATAGTTTCATTTGAATCATAATGCAAAAGTTATGCAAACTCATTTTTTTAATAAGTAATAGAATAAAATAACATAAATAATTGATCATTCTTCAACATATTACAAAAAAAATTGTTTATCAAATTACAGAAGGAATCAAATCCTGTTAACTCTTTGTGACTTTCATTTGAATCTTCAGTAATAGGAAAACTCTTAATACATTTTTTCTAACAAATTATAGAGCTCTTGTCCATATAGTGCTACTGACATATAAATTATCTTCGTGTGATTCACCTCTTGGGCCATGGAGCTTGCTTGTTGAGCTAGTTCTTTCAATTTATCAGTGAGATGATCAGCTTGGGTGCATACCCTTATAAAATTATCTTGATAAAAGACATAGTCCTCCTTATATGCTCTCAAGCGTGTGGCTAAATCATTTTTCTCAAGCAAAATTTGATCTATAGAAGCACTCAATTGATTCATCCGGTCCTAATATGCTTGGATTTCTCATACTAAATTTTGAACATTAGTTTCTTGCTAGCATGATTTCCTGACTAGAGCTTCTAACTTATTCTTCATGCTTTCTTCTCTTTTTTCTATACTCCTCTAACAATTGTTGGAGTGTAAACATTTCTCCCTTTAACTTATCATTTTCTTGCTCTGCTTCAAAAACTCTTCTTTCTACTTCCAAGATTATCATCTTCCTTTTCGTTGTATTGGATTTTTGCATCTGGATTTTTGCTATTTCATATTTAAGTTTTACATTTTCCCTATGAAGCTCAAAAGTTCTTTTCTTAGCCTCTGTTGTCTCTCGAATCCAATATGCTACATCTTTATCATCTGTGGAAGATATTTTTTCCATGACAGCTTCATCAATAAGAACATGCCCATTTGATGTGGGAGGTTCATTGTGCATCCTTACTATTGGAGGGACGAACCCTTTTCCTCTTTTCTGGTGTCATTCTAAGTAACCCTGAGTCACTAAGTCTCTATAAGCTCTGGATCTTATCTTTCTCATAATCTACTATGCATCCAGGACTTTACCAAGTATGGCAGATGTATTCTCATCCCCATAATCGAAGTCTATATGATCCAAACTAGTTGTTTGAGGAATGAGTTGTGAAGATACTAACTGTCTTCTTACCATTGCAGGTGCATATGTGGTGACCCCCCATATTCCTATTAAAGGTACCCATGGAAAATTGCCACAACTGTACGTTAATGATTGTCCATCCTTCTAAAAGTCTAACCAAGATATATCTTATTCTTTTATCTATTGTAGAAATCTTAACCATTGCTTTTTGTTCGGGGTTGTCTTAGGCCATTCTGCTGTTTCAAATTTTGCTAGATATTTTTTGTAGCATTATATCCCGATTCATACTCAATGGTAGGAAACTGGAATTAAAGGGGGCACTTGAAATGTGTTAGAGCCCATGTACTCAACAAAATGACACAATCTGTGAATCATCCACTTCCTTACTTCCTACAATGATTCAAAGACCTCACTGTTTTTTCCAGTATGCTAATGACTGGATCTGTCCCTCTTATTACACTGTTGAAGAGGGTGATCACTTTGGGATCTATGGAGTTCAATTCTTTCAGAAATAAGACCATTCCATAAATGAGCAGAGCCAAAATCTAAAATTCTTCCTTTCAATCCAAATTATTTTTCACAAATCCTAGTAAGGGTTCCGCACGAATGACCTTAGATTGTGGACTTTCCCATCCTTTACCACACTTGCATGCACATCCATAATCTTGGTCAATTGTCTTCTACCTAGTTCTCTCTTATTTTATGCATTTGGCTTAATATCTTTCTTTTCTAATATGTTGGTTATGATCCGATACTCTTCTATTGTAGGTATTAAGTCTAATTGTCCAATTGTGAAACAATGGTAGCATGAGTCCTAATAATTTACCTTGACCTTTATTGTGGGTAAGAATACCGGGGTATACATAAGGTAAGCAATCCACCCAAACTCCTCATTGCATTTGATCCTTTGTTGTGGTCTCATATTGTCCCGAATTTCTTTTAAAGACTTCAAATAATTTTGTTAGAAGTCTACTTCTCCTAATGTCGGAAGTTGGACCATTACTCCTGCAGGAACACAATTCCCTTCTCTTTTCTATGCTGACTCTGATTCTTTTATGGCCTCTGCTTCAGATATATCTAAAACAACCCTATTATGGTGATTCATTTTGGATGGTCACAAGAGTGTATAAATATTCCTTTTGCACAAAAACAAAACATGCTTATTAGTCATTTGACAAATGTTTATATTAGTATGCAAATTTGTTTGTGATAAATATTGAAATGTTATGTCATGCAAAGGTACAATGCTATATGATGTAAAAATTACACAATATTTATTAAAAAGACAAATTATCATTGATTACGAGGAAGGTTTCTAAGACAAGTAAAAAAATACACCGTGGCTTGAAAAATAGTGAGCAAATAGAGAAGCTTGATTATAGATTTCTTAATTGATTGATCCTATATAGGTTTTGAAGAGGATACAATATGTTTATCTAAGGATGTGAATGGTTGAGTTCTATTTTCAATGGATTCACCTTATTTCTCCAGGTTTGAGGTTCCTAGACTGTGGGTAATCTCACTGCCGTCCATAACTTGGACTAGTGAGCTCTCTAGACCATCATTATATGGTTAAAAAATAATCAGAGTGAGAATTTTTCAGAGGCCTTACCGGGTTTTCCACGGAGGCAATCCTACTCCATCCTCTTACTAAGCCTATTAGGATATTAGGTCACTTCCTGATCCTTAAGCGAGTGTGTGATAAGAGACTTATAAGTTAAAATACACAAATAATAATATGGACATAATTAAATATTTTACAAATATATAAAAGAATGACATTAAATAAATATCAAAACCCAATTAATGAATAAAATATAAACATTACAATAATATATATAGTTTAACCCTTCTATTTAGTAACTATGAGTTCCCCAGTAGAGTTGCCAACTATCGCACATGGGGCGATGGGGAGCCAGCAAAATTTAGTAGATTTAATTTGATTTTTGTCGGCTTATATTTAGTTATTTTTTTTTTGTATGTGTTAGGAGTCCCCACCAATCAATTATAAGGTTTGATTGAATATCGAGTTATGGTCTGCATTTTTGAGTTCGAGGGTTGATTACGTGTAAGGAAGGAAAATCACTCTACAACGTCTAAAAATTGGTACTATAATTATTGTGATGTTTTATTATCTATTTTTTTTACTTATAAGAGGAATTATATTCACTGCCTGAATATAAATTTTAATTATATATTTTTTATTTTTTATCTCTCGGCTATTGTTTCCATTGTCTGTAAATAAATATTTTTATTAAATTTTATAATTTTATTTTATTATTTTAATGGTTTTATTACACTTTGGGCATATATTTTATTTATTAGCTAATAATTTAATCCTTGCATTACTACCAGAATAAAAGGATTTTATGGCTTAATATTTATTAAATTTATGATTATTATTATTTTTAATTATGCTCACTTCCTGAATATAATTGTCCAAATTTTTTGTATTTTTTATTAAATATATTTTTTATATTTTATATTTTTATAATTTGTTAATATACTTTTTAAAATGTATTTTTTTATTTAAAGTAGACTTGAATTCGAAACTTGATTTTGATTGTATACATATTAACTTGACAGAATTAAAATTCCTATAATTTAATTATTTTTTTTTGCTATTGTTGTTGTGGTTACTCTCAATGTTATTGTTATTATTATTATTATTATTATTTTGGTAAATTATCTTTGATAATTATACTCACTTTCTGAATATAATTATTAAATTTATATAAACAATATTATTTATGTACAATATTTATTTTTTAAATATAAATTTTAATTAAATTTATTTAATAATTACATGCTATATCGGCTATTTAAATATAATAACTTTATTGCTTCTTCTTATCATACTTAAATAATTAACTTAATTTATAAGATAAAGTTACTCAAATAATTAACTTAATTTACAAGATAAAGAAAAATTAACAATAAAATTTTAAAATATTAGAATTGATGAGTTTTTCTATTCAATTTTTTTAAAAAAAAATAAATAAAAATAAATATTGTGCTAACACATTATTAAAAAAAACTTTATTTTACTTTATGGCTACGGAATAAAAAAATATTAAATACTTAAATATTAAATAAACATAAAGGAATGTCATGAGTGAGGCATCCATGACATTGTTCCGTCTCTACTGCAATAATTGACGCACAGGCCATCATTGGCATTTTAGAAATAAAAAAGCACTACTTTTTTATCAGAAAACTAAAGCACTATTATTTTAATCAGAAAACTAAAACACTACTGTAAAATCATTGAGCCCATGACGTTACAGTAAATTTATAAGATAAAGTAAAATTAGCAATAAAATTTTAAAATATTAGAATTGATTAGTTTTTCTATTCGATGTTTTTAAAAAAATAAAAATAAAAATAAAATATTGTACTAACACATTATTAAGGAAAACTTTATTTTACTTAATGGCTATTCAATATTCTAATGAAAGAATAAAAAAAATATTAAATACTAAATAAACCTAAAGTAATGTCATGAGTGAGGCATCCATGACATTGTTCCATCTCTATTGCAGTAATTGACACATAGGCCATCATTGGCATTATAGAAATAAAAAAAAACACTACTTTTTTTATATGAGTATTATGCACTACAATGCATAATACTCATATAAAAATCAAGCATAAAATGATTTTGATTTCTTTTCTATTTTTCATCTCTCACTTCCTTTCTCTGCCGTTCTAATATTCTACCTACCCTTTCGATTAATTACTCCTTTCATCTTGATACATTAAATGCAAATTACCGAAAAATAATCTGTGGTTTTCAACATCTTCAAGCATCATTGAGGTAAAATATGAAATTTTCTTTTCTAATCACTGTTACTACCCTTTTTTTGAGAGAAATTATCTATTTGTGATAATTTGTTTTTTCCCTTTTGCTTGCTAAATTTCTAATATGTAATTCCCTTTAAGCCAAATTCTTTTTTATTTTTTATTTCTATTTTCTTAAAGATTTGAAACTCTCTATTTATTTAGAATTTTTTTAGTTTAGTTCTAGTTTCATTATATATATATTGTCCTATTTGGATTTGCAGTTTATGTGAAGTTATTATTATTATTTTTACTGTCTTTTAAAACAATTACTATTGCATATAATTTTGTTATGCCAAATTTATAAATATTTGAGCACAAAATTTTGCAATTAAGCTGACAGTAAGTCTATGTAGAAGTATGTTTTTATAAACATAAATCATCCCCTCTTATATATGTGCAATCACTTCCTGATTACATTTTTTTAAGTTATTAATCCATAATCAATAATTGCAATAAAAATTGATGTTCAAATTATAGTAAAGAAAAATAGGATATACAGTGTTTACCTGCCTCTGGCTTTTTACTTGTTGAAGAGATGGTTGAACTTTATCTAGCACACTTCCTGATTGTATGTTCTTTAATAATTGCTAGATTTTCTTTGTTTATCGTCTTAATTTATTTATTAAATATACTGCCCTGTAATCAATAAATTCTTAATTTCTCACAATTTTCTCTGCTAAGAGTTTGATTTTTTTTTTCTGTATATATTTTTCTTTTTGTATTTACTTTTTATCTGTATTTTGTTATGATTTCTATGTTTGCTCTCCTTTTTCTCTCTCTCTCTCTCTCACTTTTTTTTTTTTTTTGCCTCACCTCTTTTTTTCATTTTCTCCCTCTATTTATAGAAGAAAATAGAGAAGTAGCATATTGGGAAAATTACACTCTATAGCACACTTTTTAATTTTTTTTCAAAAATACTCTATATTTTTAGTATATTTTTGATATACTAAATATACTCAATGTATACTTTTAAAAATTAAATATACCTTTAATATACTAAATGTATACTAAAAATATATCTCTAAAAAGGGTATTTTTGAAATTGAAAAATTAAAAAAAAGGGTATTTTTGAAGTTGAAGTTAAAAAGGGGTATTTTTAAAATATTTTTATTTTTTAGGGTATTTAAAAAAAAACCCATATTCTCATATTTAATTATTTTTCTATTTTTGATTTCTCCAGGAATTGTTGCAGAAAATATTACATAAAAGCCGGATAAAGGAGGAGGGTTGCGGTAGGTTGGCGGCCAGTGTAAAAATTTTGCCAAACTTTTTATGGATCCTCAAAGCTATCATTATACCGTTGGGACATGCTCACCTAGGCACGCGCTACATCGGCACCCGGGTGTAGTGTTAAATGAGCAAGGGGTTCCATCACATCGACGCCTGGGTGTGGTGGAGTATGAGCAAAGGTTCCCATGCCATGGACGGGTATGGGTAAATAAGTTAGTCCCGCCATATCAGCGCCCGGATGTAGTGTCAGACAGGAAAGGGCTACCGTATTATGGACGAATGCGGCTAAAGACGCAAGTCCAAGGGAGCAGATTAAAATTAGGTAGTTGGAATATTGGCACTCTGACTAGGAAGTCTATAGAGCTTGTGGATACTTTGAAAAGAAGGAAGGTTAGTATTGTTTGTTTGCAGGAAACCAGGTGGAAGGGAAATAAAGCAAAAGAGATTGGTAACTCAGGATATAAGCTGTGGTATTGTAGCTTGGATAACAATAGGAATGGTGTGGGCATTATTATTGAGCCTACGCTTAAAGACAAGGTGGTGGAAGTGAAGAGAAAGGGAGACATGATTATCTCTTTGAGGCTTGTTTTGGGAGATGACACTATTAATGTTATTAGTGCTTATGCTCCCTAAGTAGGTTTGGACGGAGCATCCAAGGTTCAGTTCTAGGAAGATATGGATGAAATCATGCAAGGTATTCCGGATAATCAGCAAATTTTCATTGGTGGGGACCTTAACGGGCATGTTGGTAAGGACAGTAATGGTTATGACAGGGTCCATGGGGGTTATGGTTTTGGCAACAGGAATGAGGAGGGAAAGAGCATTTTAGATTTTGCGGTGGCTTATGATCTAGTGCTGGCAAATACCTGCTTTGAAAAGAGGGGGTCACACTTGATTACCTTTAAGAGTGGACGAACCCAAAGTCAAATAGACTTCATACTTACTCGAAGACGGGACAAAAGTAAGTGTAAGGATTGCAAGGTCATTCCGGGTGAAGCATTGACGGCGCAACATCGTATTGTGGTTTTAGATGTTAAGAATAAAAGTAGCTGGAGGAATGATAAGAAAGTATTGGAACCAAGGATAAGATGGTGGAAATTGAAAGACCTAGCTCAAGGTACCTTTAAGGAGGAGTTATTAAAGGAAGACATTTGGAACCTTGAGGCTAGTGCAGAGGACTTGTGGACAAAAATGGAAGGTGGCATTAAGAAAGCAGGTAGTAAATTGCTTGGGATCTCTAAAGGGGTAGGGCCTCGACCGCACGATGCATGGTGGTGGAATGAGGAGATTGTTCAAAAGGTTATTAAGGCTAAGAGGGAATGGTATAAAAAGTTACCGAATGCGGTTAATAGTGAGGCCTTTGAGGAATATAAGAGGGCTAAGAAAGAAGCAAAGAAGGCTGTTAGTGTAGCTCGTGGCAGAGCCTTAGAAGGGATTTATCAAAAGTTAGGTACTAAAGAGGGAGAAATGGGCATTTATAAGATTGCAAGGATGAGAGAAAGGAAAAGCAGAGATTTAAGCCAAGTCAAATGTATAAAGGACGAAGATCAACGGGTGTTGACAGGAGATGTTGAGATTAAGGAGAGGTGGAAGGCTTATTTTGAGCAGTTATTCAACCCTGAACATGAACAAGATTTTCAAGGTCTTCATGCAACAAATGGTTATATCAGCTGGTCTAGGAGGATCTTGCATAGTGAAGTAAGAGAAGCCTTGAAGTATATGAAAGTTGGTAAAGCTTGTGGCCCGGTTGGTATTCCTATAGAGGTTTGGAAGAACCTTGGAGAGGTAGGAGTTGCCTGGTTAACTAAACTCTTTAATGCTATTGTGAAAGGACGTAAAATGTCGAATGCCTGGAGGAAGAGCACCCTGGTACCCATATATAAAAATAAGGGAGACATTTAATGCTGTACAAATTATCGGGGTATCAAACTTATGAGCCATACTATGAAATTATGGGAAAGGATTATTGAACATAGATTGAGGAAGCTTACAAGAGTTTCGGAGAATCAGTTTGGGTTTATGCCAGGGAGATCTACTATGGAGGCTATTTCTCTTCTAAGAAGACTAATGGAATTGTATCAAGAGAAGAAGAAAGATCTCCACATGGTATTTATTGACTTGGAGAAAGCCTATGATAGAGTACCAAGAGAAGTGTTATGGTGGGTTTTGAAGAGGAAAGGAGTCAATGGCAAATATATCAACATCATCAAGGATATGTATTAGAATGCATCCACTAGTGTGAAAACACCTGGTGGAGACACTGAGGCTTTCCCCATTACTATCGGATTGCATCAAGGTTCGGCCATGAGTCCATATTTATTTACCCTGGTTATGGACGAGCTAACCAGAAGCATACAAGACGATGTTCCTTGGTGTATGTTGTTTGCTGATGACATTATTTTAATTGATGAGACTAGTGCTGGTGTAAACCGTAAGTTGGAAGTGTGGAGAAAAACCCTCGAGGACAAGGGTTTTAAGTTAAGTAGGAGTAAAACGGAATATATGCACTGTGAGTTCAGTCTAAGGAAGAAGCAGGAACATGAGGTTAAGTTGGATGGAGTTTTGGTTCCTAAAACCAAGCAATTCAAATATTTGGGTTCGGTGTTCCAGAATGATGGTCGTATAGATGAAGATGTGGCTCACAGAATACAGGTAGGGTGGTTGAAGTGGAAGGGTGCGACTGGGGTTCTATGTGATAAGAAAATACCTCTGAAAGTGAAAGGTAAATTCTATAGGACGGTTGTTAGACCTGCGATGCTCTATGGTAGTGAGTGTTGGGCACCAACGGGACAACATTTGCATAAGATGAGTGTGGAAGAAATGAGGATGCTAAGATGGATGTGTGGACATACCAGACTGGACAAAATTAAGAATGTTCATATTCGACAAAAAGTCCAAGTAGCGGATGTCAGAGATAAGGTGAGGGAAGGAAGACTTAGATGGTATGGGCATGTTTTAAGAAGACCTCCTAATGCCGCTGTTCGTAAGTGTGAGAATTTATTGATTGAGGGGGCTAGAGGTCGTGGAAGACCTAGAACTGTGTGGAATGAGGTGGTAGCAAGAGACTCACGTGCCTTAGATCTTGATGCGGATTTGATTAATGACAGACTTGAATGGAGACGTAAAATCCGTGTCTTGGAAGGGGCCTAAGGCTGGAGTATCTTTTTTGGTGTCTTTTGAGCTTATTTTGTTGAGGATCCATACAGTCGATCCCAACTTGTTTGGGACTAAGGCTTAGTTGTTGTTGTTGTTGTTATTTGTTTATAATAATTGATAAGATTATCAATATTTATTAATAATTTTATTTATTTATCTTTAATTACTGTTTTAATTTTTATTTTCTTTTTTTAAATGGATTACTACACCATTCTCCATTGCTTAACTAGCAAATCTAACTCATCCTGTTAACTTTAGCTTGACTCCTTATTTCATTCTATGAACATCACCTTATGAGAATCTCAGTTTTTATGAGTTGCATTTTTTCCATTGATAAATAGTATCTGACAGCTAATGCTGATTCAATATAAGTGGTGAGTCCATGATTAATGCAGGCAAAAGCAGTTGCTAGCTTTTATGTAATTCTTAAGGTCCAGATAAGTAACAATATCACAAAACCGGTTATATCCATATGCATGCAATCGGCTCCCTAGCACTCTATAAGCTATCAATTTGTCATTTTCTTTGGCTTTTGCATATGCTAAAACTAACAAAGCAGTCAATAGGCAAACAACTGGTAGAAGATGCTGAGTTATGCAACCAGCTATACAAGAAATAGGAACACATTACATGGTAAAGTTTAGTAAAAAATAAAACAAATATTACCAGTAGAAGTTTCAATGTCATGTTGCTTGACTTATTTATTATTATGAACCTAGATTAGCCTGTTGATAACTGTCTCTGGTTTCAAATCCTTGAATTCAAAATTATATTTGATGAAGAAATAGGAACACATTACTTGGTAAGGTTTAGTAAAAAGTAAAACAAATATTACCGATAGAAGTTTCGATGTCATGTTGCTTGACTGGTTTATTATTATGAACGTAGATTAGCCTATTGATAACTGTCTCTGGCTTCAAATCATTGAATTCAAAATTATATTTGATGAATTTCGGTGATGACATGTTTTCCACCCTCTTAAAAAACACTTTGAACTGAAATTTTGATGATGTGGAAATCAAATGTTTAAATAGAAAAGTAAAAAGGAAGCAGAAGAAGATATGAACACATTAATGCATACTGCTGTATTTGCAGACATGGTGTCCAGAAGATGTTGATGAAGAAAGGCCAAAGCCTGGTGAATGTGTCCCCAAACATTTGAAAGAAGTTATAATTTCTTGATTTTATAATACTTTGAACCAGAAGGATATTGCTGTCTATTTGTTGAAAAATGTTTTTTTCTGAGACATTTGGTCATTAAGTGATAAGCGTAAATTGACCTTATATTTTCTATTAGATTTATACATATAATTGAATTGAATTAATCTATTCTAAGCTTGTTTATATGTTTTTATTTCATTATTCCTGAATTAAACTTAGTTTAAATTAATTTCTTATAATTGTGAATAATCTGAAATTTTTGGCAGAATTGGACCTTCAGAGCTTCAAGTATAATTTCGGTCATTGTAAAGTGAAAATTTGGAAATATGGTCTCATGAAATTGATAGAGGACGTCTCAATCTTTCCAAAGAGGTCTGGTTTATTAAATTCCGAGTTCATTTGGGCTTCCAACTAAAAAGTTGAAATTGGCTTTTAATTTCATAAGCAGAAGTCCAGCCCGTACCACTAGGAGTAAATGGGCCATAACTAGGGTGTTTGAAGTCGGAATGAGGTGATTCAAAAGACTAACATCATCTACGCTTCTAGAGATAAAACTTTTCTGAAGGAGTCAATTGGAGATAAGAAGGATATCTGATATAAAATTGAGTTTTAATTTTAAATTCGAATTTTAAGAAGTTGAGTAGGAGTAGGAGTCTAATTTGAATGAGCTATCTGTTGGATACTCAAAGAGGATGTAAAGAGAACACAGAGGCAGCCATTCTAGAGTGTTAGACTACATTTCTTTATATTTTATCTAGAGTAAATTAATTTTAGCTCAACTGGAGATTAAAGGAAGAAGGAGATTACACTAGAGGAAGACTTAGTCGTCTCTGCCGGATTCTTCATCAGCCTCGTTTGAACTCTCTATTTAGTTTATAGTTTCAAGTTTACATTCTATTTAATGCTTTGTTATTTTCTTGTTTTGAATATTAGAATGATAAACTTTGTATTTTGTTTCTTAATTTCTATTTTATCTAAGTTTAATTTAGTTATGAGCAACTAATCCCTTTGTGAGATTAGGTGAATTTGGATTTGTGAACTGTGGGTTTGATTATAATCTATTAATATATATAGATTGATTTTCTTTTATCCTTGATTTGATGATTTTGGTTTAATTGATTATCAGTTGTTTGGCCACCAATTGTTAAATTTAAAAAATCATAAAAATTTCAAAAGTTGAATGCGATGGTTGATGTGGCATCATCAACCTTGAGTGATTAAGTTTAGAGATAAATTAATCACTTAGGGATCCAGAATTAATATCTTGATTAAATTGAATTGGATTTTGATTATTTGACATGAAAATAGTAATTTAATCATTGTCCAATTATATTCCCCTTGCTTGAGAGAGAAGTGGATGAATTGAGTGATATTGGATATCTAGGATTTAAGAATTGGAACTTAATGCTTCAAGCATTAATTAGACCCATAGTAAAGACTCCAATGAAACCTAATCCTACTTCTTTACCATTGATTATTTGAACACTTAATTTAGAGTAATTGACTTGGATAGATTTAGATTAATTAGATAAAATTAAACTGTTGTAATTTGCTAATTTTCAGATAATAGTTACATTGAATTTTAGTTAATCAAATTGATCTTTCCCTGTGGGATCGACTCTTACTTTCACTATATTACTTGTTATGAACCGTGCATTTGCGGTTTTCCTTTTGTTCTTAAAAGAGAAATTAAAGAGAAAACATGTTGCCAATTTGTTCTTAGTATAGCAAAGGAGCGGGATGAATTGCAGAAAAATAGATCAACCTTAGGTGGAGATCTTGACCGATAGTCCGGTTTCATATGCCTGAGCAAACTCGACCAGGTCCCTCTTTTTCCTTCTCTTGTTTTTCTTCTTCAGTTACTTCAAAATTCCAATTGTAAGCAACAATCTTCTGAAATAAATATTGTTTAAAAAAAATGTCACAGTAGCATCATAGAGCAAGTTTTCTATCTCTTAGCCTCAAAAGTTAAACAAATTTAAATTGTGAAGCATAGAAAGTAGGGTCACAAATGTTCATAAATTTTGAAATTCAAACGTATTTCTCAAGATGAAACTTTATATTCCAACATGATGTTATTTTTTGTTCTTGTGTGTTGGCAACATGTTTTTTTTTTAGGTTCTACTGAGTGTTGTCTATCTTAATTTCCCTTTCTCTCTCTCTCGCTCGCTCCATCTCTCTGTGTGTTCTCAGATGTCGACAGTAGCTCAGGTAAAATAAAACCCTTACTTTTGGCGTTTTTATGATTTTGTGATTTTTGTGTTTAGTAGATAGTTTCTTTGAGGTCAAAGTTTGGGCTTTTGCATCTGATACTTATTTGTACTATTCTGCTTTTGTGTTTGTTTTAATTGCCGCCTTTGTAATACTTGAAAAACCTAATGTACATAATAAATACATTGATGTCAAAGCAGAAACTTATAAACGTATCACACTTTGAAGACACTATAAAAATGTAGCGGATTACCAACGGATTTTTACGTCGGTAATCCTTATTTTTTTTGTCGGTAATAGTATTTGCCGACAGATTACCGACAAAAAAAATCTGTCGCCAAATCTTTCGCTGGTAATCGAAAAACAGACGAAAATAAAAATCTGTCTGTAAATTTTTTGACAGAGACAATTTGTCTGTAATTTTCCGACAGAAAAGTAGTTGGCAAACTTTACCGATAGAAATTATTTCTGTCGGTGCATAAGAGTTGTTGATTATATTAATTGATGAAGTGTAGTAATCAAAATATGAATTTTTAAACCCTTTCTTTGTAACTCGGTAAGCATCACAGGAGGTTTCCTGTTGTGTTCTTTGACTATATCAGTAACTTGTTCACCAGAAATGTTAGGCTCTTGTACTCTCACTGATGATATTAAACCCAGCGTCCCCAAGCTTAAAATCCCAAATTTTCTTCCACCATTTTTATATATATCCTGATATACATGCACCAAATTGTAACTAATAATTAGCCATAATGAAATTATATTTCCTGGATGGTATTGGATTGTCATCTGTTTATCCTCTGCTTTATGGCTTTTGGTTTTCTTTGTTCTGGTTGTTGCTTGGCTGGCTGTGTAACTGGGTGCTATTTTGGGATGTAATAGTAATAGGTTGTTTAGGCTTGCTACAAGTTTCAGTGATCATATGTTTGTTTTCATTTCCTAATGTGGGTTGGGTCAACTTTGTTCTCTTTATGTTCAGATATCTGTTGCCCTTATTTTTGTTTAGACAAAGAAGAAGTCTTATAATTATCCTATTTAGGACCAGCCTATTAAAATGGGAAAACTTTAGTCAACATCTTCTTTGCTTGACAATTGTTCTAAATGCTATTCACAACTTTAATTCAGTAGATAGAAATACGTCTGATACTTCGGCATCAAGGCTTGTAACTTTTCTAGCAGTTATTTTGTATGAAAATGGCAACTCTTGCCGTTTAATCATCTGCATAAACTAGGATGCACTAAACTCCTAGGCTATGTCTAACGAAAATAGTATGGTTTGGCTATTTCAAATCTCCTTTAGTGTTAAGCCTGCGATGCGATCTTTCTTGTGGCACATAGAAAAGAAGGGGCATACCTCTCCCTTGTTTCACAAAATTCTTTGGCTATGGGATTGTACTATCTTACATAGTAATTTTATGTATCTTGTTTTGTATCTGCACACTGATTTATATAAGCTTATGGCCTGCAGTCCAAGAACTTTTATGAACCCAATAATAGTAAAAGTACGTAAATTTTTTAATATATTATTTTTAGTACCTGATTTTGGGTTTATAGCTAATTTAAATTTAAAAAAAAAAACAGTTACATGATTAGCTTAACTTATTTTTTTAATCCTTTTAAGTTTCCTCATTCAAATTCCAAGTCGATCTTGTTCTTCATTTTCATTTGAAAATATATGAAAACATAGGTTTCATGTGTGAATATTCTTCTACTTTCATTTGCTTCCAAAAGCCCCCAGGTGAATGCTTCTTTGTTTGATGATGACTTCTTGGTCAGTAATTTCCTTATTATCTTTTGATAGAAATTTCTAAAGTAGATTCTTTAAGTTCTAGAATATTGCCATTCTCACATTGTTCTTCATTGAGATATAAAACCTAGTAATTTCCTAATTGACAGAGACAATGAGATAGTGAAACTTTCAGATTTTGGATTGGCTAGAACAATTGAAGTTCCTGCATTGGACTACAGTTTTGATGTAGCAACTTCTTCTTGCAATTACTGTACTCTACTTCGGATTAATTTCCCATTGAATTATAACACACCTACTTTGAGCTTGCCATTTTCCATGTTCTTTTCAATAAAAGGAAAAAGAAAATGCAAACCAGCTAGCTCTGAGTTCACTTTTTGTTGCTTAGCTCTCATTCTCTTTACTAAGGTATTTGAGGAAACCTATTCCTTTTATATATGTTGTCTTCTACCTTTGATATGGAAACTTGTGAAATTTTGTGAAAGCTCAATTTTTGATTGAACTCAAATGCTATTTCTTGTATTAGATAAGTGGTTGCTTTGTATGATAATTTAAATATGTTATAAGTACGTAAATTGACAAATATTTAGAAAAAACTAATATAATTTTCATTTTATTTAAAATCTATGCATATAAATGTCATACAATTTTATCTTTAAAAAATGCACTCTTAAGAGATTTTTCAAGATATATACATCAGATTCTTATGGAAGAAGATATGGGGGATAAGAAAGGGAGAGATAGTGTTTGGGTTGCGAAGAGATCATCGTAGGGTTTATTTATTTATAAGAATATAGTAGGAATTGTAATTGATTTGTAGCATACATGTGATTTTAGAACAAATAATTGCATTCTTTCTTTATTTAGTTTAATTTTTGTAATTTTTTGGTCATTTAGCATTAGTTGGATGCATTTTTAGTAGTTCAATGAGCTTTTATGAGTTTATAAAATTGTTGGACTATTTACTGGCTTCGATTCAGTACAACCTATTTATTCTTCATAGCATCAAAAGTTTTGCAGTTATTAGGAAAATGATCGATTATTTCTCGTTCTTAGTTTATCAGTTTATATTAGTGTAGTATTCTGATTATTTTCATTTTATTTGACTCCATTAAATGATTGCTAATCAAAAGTGAGATCTTGATCTGATTACCTACAATAATATTCAGAAAATTAAATTGTGCTACTATTGTAGTTGGCTGCATTGGTGTTTTTTAACAAGTTTGGAGGTCTGCTGTTTGTTTTGTGCTGGACTTATCATAGTTACAGCAAGAGTGGCTTTATTTTGAGGGTTATTTCTTATGTACAGATAATAGGTTTTTGGTTTTCATTTGGTTTTCTGAATCATAATATACATCGACCCATATACTTTAACTTTTAAAACAATATCATAATGAGCTCTACTTGTTACTATAGTTGTCCAAAATAAAACCATCTTTATGCATCATATAAAGAATTATATTTCTATACAAATACACATATGGATATATCTTCTTCTCTTAATATAAGTTAATTAATTTGCTAATCAATGTTTAGTCAGAACTATAAGAGATATATCTATGATTATATATGTTTTGGCCAATCTTGATTGATTTACTGTATATGCTCTTGTTTTCTATTCTAAACTTTTGGGGTTCTGTTTAATTATTGCTGCTCTTGTTCTTAATATCCTATAAATTTCAATATTGGTTTCTTAATTAATTAAAAAGGAAAAGAAAAAAAGGTCTTAATTGGTTTTCCTTTATAAAGGATAATGCATTTGCAATTGTTGTTACTCTTTCTTTTATGCAGGATAATGCTATAACTTGATGATCTATTTGCGAGATATTTTTTTACTCTATGGAACTGTGTTTGTGTTGCATTTGAGCTGTATTTAAAGATAAAATTTTGTAATTTTTGTATGGCTTGATTTTGTTGAAGCAATAATGAGAGCCATATAATTTCTTATCATTGGTTAATGCTTGTATTGGCTAGTGCTGTATTATTGCTTGTATTTATTTTAAGCTATTTTAATGTGCGGGCTAGATTATTATAAAACTCCTTTCATGTGAAACAATTGCATTGTTTCTCTATATTATACTTATGTATTTTATATTTTTAAAATTTCATAGGTGTGAGACGAAGTCACACTACACAAATGGGTGGAGATACATCAACTTTAGGCAGTTGAGGTACGCCTGTTTAGTCATGTCTAGGTATGCCTGTTTTATGTTTTAGGACAATGGATGTGTTTGTTCATTTGGTTTTAGCCTTTTTCTTATGCTTTTTTGTTTTTGTTGGTACGGGTAAGATTTTAGCTCTGAATGTATCATATTTTCTTAAAGTAGAGATAGAAAAAAAAAATAGTGTGGCCTGTTTCTTTTGCTATTATGTTTTTGCTTGCATAAGTTTTTACTGAATCAAGTGACTTGCTGAGATTTTATTTTTGGAAGTGTTTCTGGACTTGGATTCCTATGTAAAATTGTCCGTTAAAATAAGAATAACAACAATTTTTTTAAATAGTAACATACGCTATTTATTCCATACCTTTACATTATATGTGCGATGATGATGTTTGCTCAACTTAAAATGTGACAATACGTGATACCTAAATTTCAGGTCATCTATGCTTAGTTTATGATTGAACTGTGCTAAAATTTTTTAAAAAATGTGAAAGCTTGTACTAATAAATTGTATTTATTATTTATATTTATTTTAAGTTATATTAATGTGTAGGCTAAGCAGCCTGAGTGTGCAATTGATGGACTCTATGGATGCGCGGATGGGATAATTCCAGCATCCATCATTCACTCGTCCTCCTACGGATAATGCTCTTTTTGATAAGGATCTTGTTCCTGATTTTCAAACTTCAAATCTGTAGGCCATTTCTTTTTATTTTTTTATTTATGTATATTTAATATTTTATAGATAGATTTGACATTTATATTCATGTACATTTCAATTATGTTATGTAGATACAATTATATTATATTATATATATTCACACTTTTTCATTTAATTTCATTCTTTTTCAATTTTCTAGTTAAACTCTTAAACCAAAAAAATATAACTGATACCAATAAAAAATATAAATAAAATTTACAAAAATATAAAATATATAAAATAAAAAAAATAAACAATATAGTTAAGAAATGGATATTTTTCGTTTCTAAATTTTTCAATTCGTTTCGAATAGAAGCAAATTTCATTCACAATTAGAAATGGAATTTCTGATTCAAATAGAAATGGTTTGAAACGGATGATGATTCATTTTTATTAGAAGCACATTTTTCCATTTTTAAGCAAAAAATGATTGTTTAATTTCCCAAGCCATTAGAAACGGAATTTCGGTTTCTATTAGAAATGGATGATGATTCATTTCTATTTGAAACGGAAATTCCGTTTCTAATAGAAACGGATATTTAGTTCTCAAGCCAACTCAATTCAGAAACCGATGTGTGTTCCGTTTTAGATTTAAAAGGTATATTCATTTCAAGTCCGTTTTTAAATTAGAAACATACTAGACATTTCGTTTTTGTTATATTAGAAATAAGCATTTTACGAACAAATTTTTTCGATTTCAAGTCCGTTTCTAGCTCTGTTTAGAAATGGAAATTTAAGGTTTAGAAACGGAAAATTCCATTTCTAAACTGCTAAATTCTTGTAGTGATTGCACTTTAATTATTTGACATGAAAATAGTAATTTAATCATTGCTCAATTATATTTTCCTTGTTTGAGAGAGAAGTGGATGAATTGACTGATATTGGATATTTAGGATTTAAGAATTGAAACTTAATGCTTCATTAAATAGACCTATAGTAAAAACTCCAATGAAACCTAATCATACTCCTTTACCATTGATTATTTGAACACTTAGTTTAGAGTAATTGATTTGGATAGATTTAGATTAATTAGGTAAAACTAAACTATTACAATTCGCTAATTTTCAGATAATAGTTACATTGAATTTTAGTTAATCAAATTGATTTTTTCCTGTGCAATCGACTCTTACTTTCACTATATTAATATATAATAAAAAAATTCAAACTCAAAATCTTAAAGTTCCTGCATCCATAATAAAAGTAGATAAACTAACCAAATCAAGTTAATTAGTTGGCAAAATTAAATTTTTATAATTGCATAAAAGTGCAAATTATATATTATAAGAACTTTTTTTTGTTACAGATATCTCCTTATTGATTTATAGTCTATTGAACTTGTATTTTCTTTTTTAAGTTGAATGCCACACTTCCTTCCTGGGCAGTTAATCACCATATCCTAGGACCAAATGGTCCTCGAATTGATTCTCGTAATATGGATTCTATAATAGTTAGTAAAGTAAGTGAAATAAATGATTAAAACTTCATATAATGGGCAATTGTTAAACTAGGAAGTGTGAAGTGTTTCATGGCTGAATTGAGCCATACACATAAAATGTATTTATGAAATCTAATAGGTTCAATGAATATTAGCAAGATAAGTAAAATTTATGGATTAAAGTTTCTTAGTTAATTATTGTAGGTGATGATATCAATAGGAATAGTAGTGAATCTGAGACTATTTTGTGAATTAGGCTATTGATGACTTAAGCATTAAATTAAAATAAGGTGAAATATAGTTTATATATGAGAAGATTCTAAATACTCGTTTATTCATTTTGATACTAGATTGTTATTATTTACTTGTTTGATTTGATGAACGATTTACTATTCTGAACTATATTTTGACAATGCGTAATTGTATTTGAGCTATGAAAGGCTATTTAAGCATAACTGATTTTACATGACATACCAAGCCATTAATGTTCTACTAATTTCATATTGTAATAAGGATATAAAAGATCCAATTTCTTGATTTTCTTGCTTTTCATCCTAGAATAAGGAAGTGATTTTGTTTAGTTCTTGATTTGCTTGCTCGGTCCAATTCGATCTAATTCAATCAATTCAATCCCATTTAATCAGTTTTGGTCAATTTTTTATAAATATAGTTTTTCTGTGTTTTTAAATTAGACCAAACTCTGATTCCCAATAAAACTGGTCTGATAGGCTAGTTCAGTTTTAAAAGCATTGCCTAAAGCCATCACATCTCTAAAATTAGGGTTTGACATTTCTTTTACTACAATTGGCCACTTAAAATTATCTAAATTGGCCAATATAGTAGATATCCAATTTCTTATGAAAAAAAAAATTCACTACTTTGTGAAAATTAATGCACACACTAGGCGAATTAAGATTGGTTGAATTGGGTCTTAGACCAACCAAGAAGTTAGTGGTCTTAGGCAATTTGAGGTCAATTTCTAAATAGCCTTAACTAAGCCTACCCAATGAAAAGAGAAATGTTATTTGGGCAAATTACACCCTCTACTTTCAATTTATGGCATTGTTTCTCCTTAACCCTTGTTTGGATAGTGGTTTCCCATAGTTTTATATTGTATTGTATGATTTTATTTTTTATTTATTTGGACTTCTACCTTTCAGAATATAATTTTCTATGGTAATCTCATGGTTTGAAAAATATGGATTTTCAAACCACCAATTTACTAGTTTTCCATGGTTTAAAATTTTATGTTTAAGAAAATATTTAAAATAAAATTTTTAAGACAAAGATTTAATTTAGATCCTATACTATAGCGAGTAGTCCAAATTGGACCATAAACTTTTTTCTCAAATCCACCCTTTTTTAACGTGAGCCTAACAAAGGTTGACGAATAATGATTTGGCATGTGTAGGCCCACTTGAGCTAGTTTACACCCTAACCGAGCATCCTACAAGATTCCCATATCATTCTTAACAAAAATTCCAAATTCCCCAAATTCTCATTCTAGGATTTTCCTACAGAAACACGTTTTGGACCCTAAAAAATCAATCTTGCTTTATTTCATGCTATTCCTCCAAATTGAAATTCAAATGAAACCGTCCTCTTGTAAATGTTGGCCACTATTGTCGTCTTGTTTGCCGTTACTGAATCTGGTATGTATTTCTTTTTTTATTATATGTAATACCTTGTGTAAAAAATAAAAATAAAAATAATAAATAAGCATATGTGTGTTAGGTACAACAAACTAATAAAAACAAAATAATAAAATAATTATTAAAGTTAATATTATTAATTATAATGAGAGACAAAAAATTAAAAAATTAATTAATTAAAGTTGAGAAAAATTAAGGTTAGTGGGAGACAAAGATTAAAAAAAATTAAAAGTTAAACAAATAATAATTAAAGTTGCTGGGCATAACTGTGGGTCTTATTAATTAAAGAAGAGATATTGGAAATTTTAAACAGAAGAAGAAAACGATATATATATATATATATATAGAGAGAGAGAGAGAGAGAGAGAGAGATAAAGAGAAAAAGAAAGAAACTGAAAAGAGAAGGGAGGGAGAGAGAGAGAGAGAGAAACAAGAGGCAGTAATATTATTCAGCTCCATTCGTCATTTTTCGGTCACGTTGACTAACACGCACTGGCCACCGAGGAAGGTACTCGACGAGCTTTTCAATGTCATCAAAATAGCCGTGAACGGCTGCCGAACCGAGCCGCATGCTCCGTTCAAACCGGTGATCGGAACTCTCGCCGGCTTGATTTTTCAACCGTTTTTTGACCATTTTTCAGGTGATTCGGGTATTTTTAAAACCCTTCCTTTATAAGCTTCGATTTGGTATCTCATTTGCTCATTATAGTTGAGTTTTGAAAATTCACATATCTGTACATATTAAAACTGAAAATTAAAAATTAATTATAATTAACTAATTTTGATTAATTAATAATTTAGGATTTAAAATAAATTTAGATGTTATATATGATAATTAAAAGGAAGTAAATTATGAATAAATTTAAATATAAATAATAAAAATAATAAATAGTTAATCTAAAAGAAATTAGTTACAATTTATGAAATTAGTAAATTAAAATTTTTAATTTTAATTAATTGACTAATTAAGGATATTTAAAGGAAAATTAAATAATAATAATAATTAATATTGAAAATAAATAGATAATGAATATGTGAATAATTTAAAAATGGAAATATTAATATAAAATATAATCAAAAGAAATTAAATTAGATTGAGTTATAAATATTTATTTGTAAATTGTAGATCAAATTACTTATGTTATGCATATATTGATGAATTTATAAATTGATAGTTAGTTGTTAATTAATAAATTTAAAATTATCATTAAATTATATTTAAGAATTTTTGTTAATAAATATATAGTTGTTTATTAAATTGATTAATTATTTGTAATTAGAATAGAGATAAGTATATATATATATATATATATATATATATATTAACTTTAGAATAAAAATATTTATGGTTAAAATAAATTAAGTTCTTGAATATAAATTTTATTAGTAAATTATACGATAAATTAAATTATGTTTAAATATAACAATATGAATAAATATATGTAAGAAAATTTATTAATTAATTATAAAATAATAAATTAATAGTTTTCTAATTAAGTTATATTAAATACTATTATTAGATTATTATTTATATAAGGATTTTATTTACAAATTGAACTAAGTTAATTAAGTTAATTATTAATTAAATTGAGTTAGATAATTACTAAATAATCAAAATTAGTGATAAATATATTGTGTTTGAAAATTCATAAAATTAAATATTCAATTAAAGTTTATATTATTATAAATGTATTTGTTAAATTATTATTATCTTTATTTAAGAATGAACAATAATAATTGTTAAGACATAATTAATATTAAGTAGTAATTAAATATTAATATTATTATTGTTATAGTAATAAATTATAATTATTAAATTAACCATAAATTTATTATAATTATTATCAGTAGTAATCGTCAATTTTATAATTATTGTTATTGTTATTATTATTTTTATTGCTATTACTATTACAAATATATTATATTCATTGCTTTTAAGTTTATTATAGGTTTATTTCAATAGCTATTACTACTAAATTTAATATAAATTATTATAGTTCAATCAAAGGTAGTTAGTTAGTTATTTCAAATAATAAAAATTAATTATATAATTTTAATATCTAAGTAATTATTATTATTATTACTAATATTATTAACAGTGTCATTATTATTAATATTTTAAAAGTATAACAAAATTTAGATAAATGATATTATTCTTATTTAATAAAATTTTCATTATAATATATTGTTATAATTATTATTATAAACATAAACTTATTTTGAAAACTAAGTTAAATAAATTTTAAATATGTATATGAATTAATTTATTTTCACTGAAAATAAATATAAGATTGTATTATCTTAAAATGCCAAAAATTAAATAAATATTATTTAAATGAAATTGAATCAATTAACTAATAACATAAATATTATCATTATTATTATTATTATTATTATTAAACTATTAAAATAAATTAAATTAAATTAATATAACTTAATTGTATATTGAAATATTATAAATATTAAATAAATTTGGACATCCAAATTATACTAAGTTATTAAAAATATTATTGAAAAATTTGATGAGCAATGTGGCTTGACAAATTGAGAGAATACTCATTGGGATATTATTTTGAAATTTTGAGAATGTGCGAATTACGTCGAAACTCCGCCAAAAATTCATTAGAATTTTAGAAATTATCATCACGTTTTCTTTTCATGTCATTCGCATCATAGTAGTTGATAATTCTTGATTATACTTTAGTAAATTATTATTTTTATATTACTTTAGTTGTGGATCCAACTGTAATTGTAGAACATAGAGGTGATCTAGTTGATTAAATAAATTGAGCTATTGATCAAGGTGAGTGGATAATTATATAACATCGGTATTTTATTAAATTATATTTGTTAAATATATTTTATGATGAAATTCAGTTTATAAAGGGATTTGAAAGGAGAAAAATCTTATTTATGAATATATTTAAAAAGGGAACAAATAATGGTATATTAATATTTGAATTATGAAAATGATGATTATTTTATTGATACAACTAAATAAATGCTCTAAATTTACTCATTATATGTTTTCTAATAGAGGCAACTGTGATGACGAGGTATTAAAGGAATTGATGGATTTTGATTATGATATTGTCTCTAGGACAGAGTTTGATATACATATAGCCTTTGGGGCGTATATCAGGTGGTCGCCTTTTGGGGGTAGCTTTGCACATGTGTATGACTAGGATTATTTGCTCTTGGGCTGTTAGCATCATCATTGCGCCCAAGATATTAGGATTTGCCCTTAGGCTACAGTAAATATATATTTATTTGTGTCTAAGGTGTTACGTAATCTATTGGCTGTATATTTTGAGTGTATGAACGTATATGTTTGATTTTATGAAAAATATTATAAAATATTTTAGTAGCACTATGTTATAAAAAATATATATGATATTTATGCAGTTGTATGAATTTTATATTATTAAGTATATGTGAAAAATCTTATTTGTTCCCCATTTGTTATATAATTATCTTTTCATTGAGTAATTGGACTCACCCTTTTAATACATTAATATTTTTAGATATTCTTGGAGCATGGGTTTCTTCTTCTTTCCTTTCTATCCGCATGTAGAAGAGATTGATCCAATATATTAGCAATTGCCATTTAGTTTTATTTAAGGAATATTTATATTATTATGTTGAATAATAATAAAGATGTATTTAAAGATATTGGTAACTGTTAGATGGTGATATAAATATTTATAATTAAAGAATATTAAATATTTGGATTTATGAATTATTATTATTAGAAAGTTTTATATTAACATTTTTCTTAAATAATTAGAAGAGACACGACTAGATTATAAGTTTAGTCAACTTTTAGGATTTGGAGAATGGAGTGCGACATTGTATATTTGTTTTGAACATTTGATCTTTGAGTTGTTCCATTGATAATCACTAATTTAATGAATCAATCTTAACAATAATGGATTTATTTGCATTTGTTTATTTATTTCTTTACTATTCTCTTATGGGATGATTATTTTTCTTAAGATTCTTAAAATCTGACTACAGTATAGCAGGATGGAGACAATGAATTTAGTATTCCATTACGGTGGTAGATGGGAGTGGTCTCCTCATATAGCATATGTGGATGATAAAATTTATGTTGTAAAAGATTTTGATATAGATTTTTTGAACTATCTTGACATGAAGAGCAAGTTTAAAGAAGATTTAATGATTGAAACTATAGGTAAACTCTAAGTTTTGAATCTTAGACAATCCTTTCACAAAGGATTATTTTTAGTTGAGAATGATCAAGGAATTACACAAGTTATGGATGTTAAAAGAGAAAAGGGAAAGAAAGAAATTCATATATATGCACACCATATAATTGATGACACCTAGTTTGTGATTGAACCTTCTATGATATCTTATGAAAATGAAAATGAGGATATTCCTACACAATGTAGCTTTGCTAAGCTAGGGGAGGAAGAAGGTATGAGAAATGTTAATGATGCTGAGTTTGATGTCAATGTTGAGGATGAGTATGATGAAAACATTAAGGCTAGGGGTTTAGGTTATGATAATGGAGTTGATTCAAATAATTTTCAAGGATTGGGTGGTGAGACAATGGCAGATGAAGGTGATGATAATGCTGGTGGTTTGGTTGCAGATAATGTGGTAGAAGAGGTATATATAAACGAAGAGGATACTGATAAAGAAGAGTCTGACAATAGTGATGATTTTGATTTTGAAGATGATGAGGATGATAATGATGATAATGGGGAAGATATAGATGATATCATTATTTGGATAAGGAGGATGCTGAAATATTAAGGCAAAGCAAAAAGAGGGTTAGATATGATATGGACAATGATAATCTACATTTTATACTTAGCATGACTGTTGTTGTCGAGGGGTAATGAGTGTGTACAACTATGACTAATATCGCAAGTGCACAGTATCATTGCACATAATAAAATGATAGAATGAGTGTCGTATCCAGATGGAAGGTATGATTTGAATAATTTAAACTCAGCTTAACTATTATCTAGAAATTACCAAATTGCAACAATAAAAATTACCTAATTGATATATCTAAATCAATAACTCTAAACTAGATGTTTAAGCAATCAATATTAAAAGGGTAGGATTAGCTTTCATTGGAGTTTTTAATATGGGTCTAAGTAATGATTTATTTAAGTCCATTTCTAAAATCCAAGATATATAATATCATTAGATTCATTTATTTCTTTCTCAAGCAAGGAAAATTTAATTAGGCAAGAGTTAAATTACTATTCTCATGTCAAATAACCACTGTCCATTTCAATTTAAATAAGATACCAATCTTAGATCCCTAAGCAATTAAGTTATCTCTAAGTTAATCACTTAAGGTTGATGATTCCACATCTAAAATGATACTCAACTCTTGTATTTTATATGATTTTTTTCTTAGATTTTAACAATTGGTGGCCAAGCAATTGCTAATCAATTAAATCAAAATCACCAAATCAAGAATAAAAGAAAATGCATCTATGTATATTAATAAATTATAATCAAGCCCATAGTTCAAACATCCAAATCCACCTAATCCCACAAGGGGATTAGTTACCCATTAACAAAACGAAACAAAATGCAAAGGACCCATTAATTACAAATATAAAATCCATTAATCTAACTACAAATGGTTCAAATAATAAATATAATGGAAAGAAAATAAGATTAAACTAAAGATACTCCCTTAATCTTACTATAAATATCTTCAAATATCATAAAATTTGTCAAATTTGCAGTTTTGACTCTTGAATGATTGATTTCTTCTCTCCTTTTGTTTAGAATTTCAAAATTTGCTAAGAAAGGTAAGGAATGAGGCAAGTCCCCTAGAAAAACTCTGAAAAGTTATATTTATAGTCTACTCTCAATGTCCTTGGGTGCCCTAGACTGAAGAGAGAAAAACATCTGCCAAAAATTTCGCTAAACAGACTGGTATAATTATACATGGGTGTGTGGAAAGGAAAACATGAGCATGTGGAACTGTAACTCTTCAAAATCTTGAATTGAGTAACTTTTTGTAGACTCTGAAAAATCCACACAAGTGTGTGAATTAAATTTACATGGATGCGTAAATTTTTTAGCTTCTATCTCTTTTTCTTTTCTTCCTCCAGTAGGGGTTTGATATACATAGGTGTGTGGATTCACTAGACACACTCATTTGAATGAGTTTTCTTCTGTTTCCTCTTCCTTTTAGCTTCAATATGCTCCACGTCCATCCTTTAGGCAATTTCTCCACACACCTATCATCAGCACACAGTATTCCATAAAGATTGGCAAAATCTCATCAAAATAATCAACAAAATAGCAATTTCTCATTGCAATTAAAGGTATATATGAGATTGTCAATGAAATTTAGCAATGCTTAAGAAGTTAGGGAGGAAATTTCAAAGTACAGCATAGCTAAAGGACATGACCCAATTTTGAAGCCTAATGAGCGTACTAGGGTTAGAGATAAGTGTAAGGAGGCAAGATGTCAATTCTTGTTGTTTGTGTCAAAAAAAAAAGGGGAACAATCCAGGTTTATGTGTTAAAACCATCATTCTTGGTCATAATTGCTATAAGATTTTTGAAAAATAAAGAGCTATTGCTCTTTTTTTTGGCATCTTAGTTGTGAGCGGGGATTTTTGCCCCCACTCTCTGGTGGAATGATTCTTGTGACTTCGGCACTGCTTAGGCTTAGGGCCTTAGAGAACACGGGCCTAAGCCCAGAGAAAATGGAGTCGCCACCCTAACAGGCTGAAAAAAAGAAAGGGGTGGATGACCCGATTCCTAAGGAATTTTCAATCCCCCTAATGGGTTCAAAAAGTTGGGTATGTGTGGGAAAGGTGAGAAACGGCCTAGCACCCCCATAACGTCCGGTTCATTAGGACCGGCCTCCTTTGCAGGTCTTAATATTATAAAATTCTTAAATATAATGATATTATCCATACTATATGCGATTAATAGAATAAATGAATACTTTATTAAAAAAAATCATGGCAAGGTCCAAACAAAATAAATAAATGGACACCCATCCAAGAATGAAAACGTGTCCTTACATCGTCCAATGTCTAAAACTAAATAGGACACCCACCAAAAAGTTAGAAATATGTCCTTTACATTAATCCCAAAATTAGAACGTAAATTAAATTACATGATTCTTAATATATGAGGTATCCAAAATATGAAAACATACCTCTTACAATGTTAAAATAAAAATAAACAAATAATAATCATAATAATAAAGAAAATATCCATCCATGATAAATTAAACAAATAAAACATAGAAATCAAATAAATCAATCATCAAAACATATAATAAACTACATAATCAAATCTAAAATTAAATAAAGCAATAAATATATAAATTTAGGGTTCGTATCTTAAAATAAGATTTTAGAATTTTAATTATTAAATTAGGGCTTTGGAAAAAAGAAAGTTAAATACACAGACTCATAATACACAAATGAATATTGACTCCTCTGACGAGCCCATACAGCGGTCCCGCTAGGGTTTTTAGTTTAGAAATTAGGGTTAGGATTTTGATAAAAACTTGAAACTTTTACGAAGACAGTGCTAGGGTTTAGGGTTTTGATAAAAACATGGTCACTGTGTAAACCCTAATAACTTTTAATATTGATACTGGTATGACACACGGTTATTGAATATATTTCAATTAAGACACTGTGGACATAAATTGATAATGTTATCAAACATAACTTTATTTGAATTTGTTTAAACTAAACAACAGATATGTATAATTGTATGAATTACCTAATTTATATTTCTGTATCTCTTGTGTGTATATATATATATATATTACAACAGATAAACTCTAACTATTCAAATACATATTCAAAACAGAAACAACTGTAAGTTAGTTACAGTATCCTTATCACGCCCCCACAATTCTACCCCGAAGGAGGTCGAATTGTTAGTTTTTCTTTGAAAACCTCATGATGGCATTTAGACAAGGCCTTAGTGAAGACATCGGCGATTTGATCTTTACTGGAGAAATACTTAACTTGAATTTGCTTCTTACTAACTTTGTCACGTACAAAGTGATAATCCACCTCAATATGCTTCATACGAGAATGAAACACCGGGTTTGCCGAAAGATACGTAGCTCCTATGTTATCACACCAAATTGTTGGTGGAGACGGATTTGGTAGACCAATCTCATTAATCAAAGAAAGCAACCAAGTGATCACAGCGGTAACAGTCCCAAGTGCTCTATACTCCGCTTCTGTAGAAGACCTTGCAATCGTCTTTTTCTTCTTAGTTGCCCAAGAAACCAAATTTGTACCCACATATATTGCCATTCCAGAGACTAATTTGCAATCAATAACATCAAAAGCCCATGTAGCATCGGTATAGGCATGAATGTTAAAATGTGAGCTACGAGTAATGTGCAACCCGTGGTCTTTTGTTTGCCGCAAATATCTGAGAATTCTCTTTGCTGCACACCAATGTTTGATACTCGGACAATGAACAAACTGAGATAAATGGTGAACCGAGAAAGATACATCAAGCCTTGTAAGAGACAAATACTACAGTGCACCAATGATTACCCGAAATAAATTCGAATCCTCAGCAGAAAGAGAAGAATTATCTTGAACATTCTCGATGATAGCGGCTGGAGTGGATAATCCTTTATAATCATGCATATTGGCTCGCATCAATACGTCTGTTATATATTTAGTCTGCATCAAAAATAAACCATGTTTCATTGGTTTTACCTCAATTCCCAAGAAGTAGTCTAGAGCTCCCATATCACGAAGTGAAAATTCCTGTTTCAAAGAAGAAATAACAGAATCCAACTTCGTATTACTACTCCCTGTTAAGATGATATCGTTAACGTAGACTAAACATAACACATGATCTCCATTCTGCTTGTAATAAAACAAAGAGGCATCAGCCGCTGAACTCTAAAAATCGAAATTTGTTAAAGCTTGAGCAAGCCGTTTATGCCACTGCCGCGGTGATTGCCACAAACCATATAACGATCTCCTTAATTTGCAGACATAATCCGGTTTATCTTTATCTATAAACCCAGATGGCTGAAACATATAAATATCATGTTCCAAATCACCATGAAGGAATGCGTTACTGACATCCAATTGAGAGATGCGCCAATTTTTAGAAACAGCATAGGAAAGCACAATCCGAATTGTTGTTGGCTTAACAACCGGAGAAAATGTGTCAGTAAAATTAATTCCAGGGCCGTTGCATGTACCCTTTCACAACTAGGCGTGCCTTGTAACGGTCAAGAGTGCCATCTGCCTTTGTTTTCACACAAAAAAACCATTTGCTCCCAATTAAATTTTGAATGCCAACTCGCGGAACAAGCTCCCAGGTTCCATTTCGAACTAGAGCATTAAATTCTTCCTCCATTGCATGTCTCCATTTCGGATCAGAAACTGCTTTAGTATAACACGTGGGTACCTCCACACTTGTTGAATAATTACGTGGTTTCAAGCTCCCCGTCTGACTTCGAGTAACCATTGGGTGAGTACGAATTGAAGACATCAATGGAGTAGTTTGTTGAACAACATTAGTAGGAACCTCAACAGCCACAGGTTCGGCAACCTCAAAATTTGATTGGGGAATCACAGCTAAAGGCTGAGAAGATATAGGCTGCGTCAACTCTGTGGATGGTTGTATTGGAACTTGACCAAGAATCCCAGGAGATGAAGTTGGTGGTGGCGGCAAATAAATGGGAGTCATGTCTGTTTGCTTGTGAACCATGGGGCTATCTACCATTGGATCCGCAAAAGGAAACACCTGTTCAAAGAAAGAAACTGTTTAGATCATTTTTGTACTAGTTTTTAGTGTGATTTTTATATGTTTTTAGTTAATGTTTTGATTGATTTTTGTTTTAAGTTTGTTTAAAGTGTTTGTTTTAGGTTTAAGTGCAAAAACACCCTTGGAAGATCAAAACAGTGCAGGAAAAGCATGAACCAAGCAAGACATGGCCAAGCCAAATCAAGCTTGGCCGTGTCCCTCAAAGAATGGTGATGGTAGAGCTTGACACAGCCAAGAGACACGGCTAAGCCACTGGCCATGTCTCACCTAAAGAGCAAAAACAAAGAAACCACAAAGAAAGAGCAAAAATGAAGAAGCAGGAAGAGACACACTCAATGACACGGCCAAGCCAGTGGCCGTGTCACATGACACGGCCACAAGCTTGGCCGTGTCACTCCTTGAAGAACAAAGAAAAGAAAGAAAGAAAGAAGAAGGCAGTGAAGGACACGGCCAGCAAGCTTGGCCGTGTCCCAAAGAAAAATGAGAGACACGGCCAAGCCAAATCAAGCTTGGCCGTGTCACCCTTAATATCTATTTAAGTTCTTTCACACGACAGAGAAAGAGAGAGGAAACCACTAGGGTTTGGAAAGAGAGAGAAAATAAAAGAGAAGGAGGGGGCAAACACGATTTGGGATGAGGAGAGAGTGACACTCTCCTTGTCCCTTCATCTTCATCCTCCATTTTCATCTTCTCCATCTTCCATTGACAAGATCTTTGAGGTTCTTTGGGATAAATTGGGTTAAACAAGCTCTTGAAGGTTGAAGAAGCTTTATTGAAGGATTGGTGACTTGAGAAAGCTCTATTCCATCTTCCAAAGGCATAATCATTGAAAGGCTTGGTGACTTGAGAAAGCTCCATTCCATATTGCAAAGGGGAATTAACCATTGAAGAGGGCTTGAGTTCTTCATCATACATCAAGGTGGAGATAGGAGGAAGACTAGTAATCCTACTCTTGGCATCTTCACAAGGGGTTTTTCTATCCTCTCTTTTAATTCATTTCTTATTGTTATTGTTGTATTAAGAGAATTGATATTGCAATGGACAATTTGTATTTATTTTATATTGAGTTGAATGAATGTTTTAAATTGATGATGTTGAGCTAAATACCCATGTCTAGGGTTTGTAGTATATTTGATTGAATGCTTTGATTTGATATTTCCATTGATGTACCTTGTTGTTGGTTGATTGCATTGGATTGTATGCTAGGTTGATAGATTAGCTACCTATTGATCTCTAGATATTGAATGAAGGACCGAGAGGTGAAATTCGATTTTGGAATTATGCAATCGACTACCCTATGAATGAATTAGAAATATAAGTTCTAGGGTTTTGGTAATTTGGTAATGTAAAAGAATTGGTCATTGTTAATTCATGAATGTGAGAACTAATGGATTGGTAATTGACTAATTAAACTTAAGGAACAAATTAATTACAAGGTTATGTTAATGGATAATTGAGAATTGAGCTTTGATTGAATGGACCTATACCCTTAGGCACCTTCCCAAGAATCGATTTGATCTTGTACAACCTTCACACATCAACCCTACGCACGTTAATTTTAGGTTTAAATTATCCTTCCACAATTCCGAACAACAAACACTTCCGTATTTAAATAACTTGTCAATCAAGCTATTACAAACCACACCTTCTTGGGGAAACGACCTTGGGGCGATCACCTTCGCTACAGCTACCTCGTATACTTGCCAGTGACGCTTTGTAGTAGTACTTAATTTGAGCGCAACAAGTTTTTGGCGCCGTTGCCGGGGAAGGCTGTTTAAGTAGTGACAGTTTGATTTTTTTTATTTAATTGTTTGTTTGTTTTTCTTTGAATTGTTTGTTTGTTTTGTTTGATTTTCTTTCAATTTAATTATTTATTTGTTTTTCTTTGAGTTTCTAAGTGCCTTTTGTAAATATGCAATTTTCAAGGTACGCAGGGGTTTATGATGATAACCCTGACTCTGAAATGGCATGGCAATTAGCAGAATTAACGAACCAACTTAAGATGCTAAATGCAAGAGGAAGAACACCTATGCCTACTCGTGAAGTATGTTCAGCATGTGGCGTTGCAGGACATAGCGCAAACATGTGTTCATTTGGCTATGGACAGTACCAAGAGAGGCAAGAGGAAGAATATGCCTATGAAAGTTTCCAGCAAATGGGTGGAAATGACCCATATCCCAGACCTTATAATTCAAACTGGGGAAGCCACCCAAATTTTTCTTGGGAAAACCAACAGCAATTTCCACCTCAAAATTTTTTTCAACCTTACCAAAGAAATTCTTACCCTCAAGAACAATATTCAAATCAAGATCACCTTAAGAAACCCACATTGGAGGATAGTTTGAATGCCTTCATTCAAACTAGCGCACAAAATCAAGATCGACTTAAGGAGCCCACTTTGGAAGATAGTTTGAATGCCTTCATTCAAATTAGCACACAAAATCAAAATCAATTTGAGAAATCCACAGTGGAAGATGATTTGAATGCTTACCTTCAAATTAGCACATAAAATCAGGAAGGGAGCAATGAGAGGTTTGATTCTTTGGAGGAATCATTGAAGAGGGTGGAAATTCAAGTTGGGCAACTCGCACATCAACTCCAAGCACACCAAGAAGAGAAATTTCCTAGCCAACTGGAGCAAGTCAAGGTAATCACAAATTTGAGGAGTGAACAGGTGATATATAACAGTCTTTGTGATTCCTTTGATGCAGGAACTAATCAAGAAGAAGATGGTGAGGAAATACAACCATACATAGAGGAGTTAATTCAATCAAAGGAGGAGGAGAATTTGGAAGCATCAACTTCCACAAAATTGCATGAACCTCCAAATCCTTGTATGCCACCAATCTCATTCCCAAGCAGGCTAAATGAAGAGAAATAAGGTATGCAACTTTCTAAACTTTATGACATGCCCTATAGTGAAGATAGTGAAGATAAGCTTGAGGTAGCCATGACCTTAGGAGTAGAGCCTAATTTTTCCAATTTAGAAATTGAGGAGAGCAATTTACTATTAAATAATGAGATTGTTGAGGGGGAGCTTCAAATTGCTAAAGAGGATGAAGAAGTGGTTCAACCAAACTTGGTTGAACTTAAAAAGACCCCAAGAATTTTGAAAGATGTTTTGGTTGGGGAGTACAGTATGCAACAAATTATCATCTCTCCCACCCTTGGTGGTGAGAACGAGCAAAAACCATATATAACCATGTTGCAAACTGAAAAAGGTTCTTACCACGTCCCTATAGCATTAGAGGATCAAGTTAAAGACAACCCTCACATGTTCTTTTTGGATAATTGCTCTGCCAAGGATGCTACCTAGGCTTTTCAATACATTGGGCACATTTCAAAGTTGCATATTGTTCATCCTCTCACACATGGGCTCCAATTGCATTATGGGTGGAAGAAGCCCTACACATCGTATATGGGAACGATGGAAATAAGGTATCATCTAAACCCTCTCTGTAGTATGCATGCTCACATTGAGGACAATGTGAATCTTTAAGTGTGGGGTGCATTTTGTGTTTTGCGTTTTTACTTTTAATTGCATTTTGTGTTTTTGTGTTTTTACTTTTAACTTGTTTTTGTTTAAGTTTTAGTTAATGTTTTTAATGTTTTTCTTTGAATAAATTAATTTTGGAAAGTTCAATTGTTATTAAATTGTTGATTGATGACCTTTGAAATTTTAAAGTATGAAATTGAGAATTGAGTAGAATTGGTGCTTATTGTTAATTTTGTTGGTTTTTCCCTTGCATTACCATTAGCCTAGTGAGGAATTGAGCCATCAACTTATCATTATTGTTGTGGGTGAACATCTTTGATTGATGATTTGCTAGAACTTGCTTTGAAATGCATTTTAAGATTGCATAAAAATTTCCATTTGGCATCAAGATGATTAAGGCATTAGGTGAACCCACTTTGGCTTAAAAAGACCAACCCTATATTCAACCTTAGTTAGCCAATTTTGAGCTTATTTTATTTTTTCTTTTCTTTCTTTTTCACAACACCATTAGCTTAAACCTTGTTGTTTAACTCTTACCCTTTCATTAGGTCAAGAGCATTTTAAGAGCGTTTATGACCGAGTGTTGTGTTGAATTAAGTGTGTGGTTAAATTTAGTAGGTTTAAGATTGCAAAATAAAAAAAATAAAAAAAAAGAGAAAAAGAGAAAAATATATATATATATATAATAATAAGAATAATTGTTGTTCTTATTGGAAGGGTTGGAATAAGTTGAAAATATCATTGCAATATTTAATAAGTGAGTTCCCTTGAAAAGCTCTTTAACGTCAACGGGTAGATGAGAGGAAGGTGTTTTGGGATTGTTGGGTTATGTATATGATCGGGTACTTCATTCTTAAAGTGCTCTTGAACTTAATGATCAAGCTCACATTTCCTAAATATCATGCCTTTACCTTAGCCCCATTACAACCCGATAAAAGACCTTTTGATTGATGCTTGATTGTAATTTTGTGATGGAGATTTGATTGATAAGCAAGCCTATTGTAATAATCTTTCATTGATTGTTATGAGTGTAAACACCACCATGATCAAACACTAGTAAGAGTTGGTGAGGGAGTGACAATATTGGTTATGCATGGAAAGCCACTTAATTGCATTGGTGTCAATTTTGTTTGATTCGATATTGATTACGGATTTGGGGATAGGGAAGTCTTGGTGCATACTTATAACTCTTGAACTTGACAAAATTTATCTTGTTTAGTGTGTTTTCATTTTAGCCTTGCTTGGGGACAAGCAAGGAATTAAGTGTGAGGTAGTTGTTTAGATCATTTTTGTACTAGTTTTTAGTGTGATTTTTATATGTTTTTAGTTAATTTTTGATTGATTTTTGTTTTAAGTTTGTTTAAAGTGTTTATTTTAGGTTTAAGTGCAAAAACACCCTTGGAAGATCAAAACAGTGCAGGAAAAGCATGAACCAAGCAAGACATGGCCAAGCCAAATCAAGCTTGGCCGTGTCCCTCAAAGAATGGTGATGGCAGAGCTTGACACAACCAAGATACATGGCCAAGCCACTGGCCGTGTCTCACCTAAAGAGCAAAAACAAAGAAACCACAAAGAAAGAGAAAAAATGAAGAAGCAGGAAGAGACACACTCAATGACACGGCCAAGCCACTAGCCGTGTCACATGACACGACTAGCAAGCTTGGCCATGTCCCATTTCATGTCAAAGACACCTGGACCAAGCAAAGAAAAGAAGCAGAAGGTGACACACCCAAGTGACTCGGCCAAGCCAGTGGCCATGTCACATGACACGGCCACAAGCTTGGCCGTGTCACTCCTTGAAGAACAAAGAAAAGAAAGAAAGAAAGAAGAAGGCAGTGAAGGACACGGCCAACAAGCTTGGCCGTGTCCCAAAGAAAAATGAGAGACACGGCCAAGCCAAATCAAGTTTGGCCGTGTCACCCTTAATATCTATTTAAGTTCTTTAGCACGACAGAGAAAGAGAGAGGAAACGGCTAGGGTTTGGAAAGAGAGAGAAAAGAAAAGAGAAGGAGGGGGCAAACACGATTTGGGATGAGGAGAGAGTGACACTCTCCTTGTCCCTTCATCTTCATCCTCCATTTTCATCTTCTCCATCTTCCATTGACAAGATCTTTGAGGTTCTTTGGGATAAATTGGGTTAAACAAGCTCTTGAAGGTTGAAGAAGCTTTATTGAAGGATTGGTGACTTGAGAAAGCTCTATTCCATCTTCCAAAGGCATAATCATTGAAAGGCTTGGTGACTTGAGAAAGCTCCATTCCATATTGCAAAGGGGAATTAACCATTGAAGAGGGTTTGAGTTCTTCATCATACATCAAGGTGGAGCTAGGAGGAAGACTAGTAATCCTACTCTTGGCATCTTCACAAGGGGTTTTCTATCCTCTCTTTTAATTCATTTCTTATTGTTATTGTTGTATTAAGAGAATTGGTATTGCAATGGAAAATTTGTATTTGTTTTATATTGAGTTGAATGAATGTTTTAAATTGATGATGTTGAGCTAAATACCCATGTCTAGGGTTTGTAGTATATTTGATTGAATGCTTTGATTTGATATTTCCATTGATGTACCTTGTTGTTGGTTGATTGCATTGGATTGTATGCTAGGTTGATATATTAGCTACCTATTGATCTCTAAATATTGAATGAAGGACCGAGAGGTGAAATTCGATATCGGAATTATGCAATCGACTACCCTATGAATGAATTAGAAATATAAGTTCTAGGGTTTTGGTAATTTGGTAATGTAAAAGAATTGGTCATTGTTAATTCATGAATGTGAGAACTAATGGATTGGTAATTGACTAATTAAACTTAAGGAACAAATTAATTACAAGGTTATGTTAATGGATAATTGAGAATTGAGCTTTGATTGAATGGACCTATACCCCTAGGCACCTTCCCAAGAATCGATTTGATCTTGTACAACCTTCACACATCAACCCTACGCACGTTAATTTTAGGTTTAAATTGTCCTTCCACAATTCTGAAAAACAAACACTTCCGTATTTAAATAACTTGTCAATCAAGCTATTACAAACCACACCTTTTTGGGGAAACGACCTTGGGGCGATCACCTTTGCTCCAGCTACCTCGTATATTTGCGAGTGACGCTTTGTAGTAGTACTTAATTCAAGCGCAACAGAAACATGACGTGAGATAAATATTTTCTTGGTTATAGCTTCCAAGCAGATATAACCTTTATGCTTCTTACTATAACCCATGAAAACACATCTTTTTGACTTAGGATCCAATTTATGCTGAGAATATGGCTGTAACCACGGGTAACATAAACATCCAAATGTACGAAGCCAATTATAATTGCGTTTTGTTTTGAACAACACTTCATATGGTATTTGGTTTGTTGTAGATGGTAGCCTATTAATAACATAAACAACTATGTCAAATGCATATGTCCAATATTGTTATGGAATATGAGCATGATGCAATAAGGCTCTGCCAATTTCAACAATATGTCTGTGCTTCCGTTCAGCACACCCGTTCTGTTCAGGAGTGTATGGACAAAATTAGAATTCTGAAAATTTCCAGATTTGAAAGTAAACTGCCGATTTGCAAACTAGACAGTAGGAGACATGGCAGAAGTGATAGAAAGCTTGTGCATATTAAGTTGCGCTTCCTCACTCAACATCAACGCATAAAGATCATCATAATAATGGGAGAATTTCGAGCCTTAATTGAACAAGAAATGGGTCAGAAATCTTCACCCAAACCCTCAATAATATTAGTGATCAAATCCTCATCAGAAATAGGAGAACCCAGAACTGCTAGTTGATCAGAGATATCTCTTGCTCGACGCATGTATTCATCAACAGAATCGGTTCCTTTTTCCAATCGCCGGAGCTATTTGCGGAGCTGCTGTACTTTGGTACGGGATCCAGTCGAATAAATGGTAGCGAGTTTATCCCAAGCCGCTTTCATCATTTTGATGCCAACGACTTGGGAAAGGAGTTGTTCAGAAAGAGAATTCCAAATCCAGCTTAAAACAATTTGATCTTGCTGGAACCAAATGCGATACTTGGGATTGGGAGCATTATCTAGCAATACCAGCAATGGAATAGGATTATCAGAAACGTGGTCAGCTAGATTATAGCCATTAAGGAGAGGCTCGAGTTGGCCCTTCCACAAAAAGTAATTAGCAGAGGTCAATTTCAATGTAAGAAATTGAGAGACATTAGGAACAGAAAAAGACTCAGAATTTTCGGCCATTGGTGATTAAACCCTAGAAGGCTCTGATACCATATAATTGTATGAATTACCTAATTTATATTTCTGTATCTCTTGTATATATATATATATTACAATAGATAAACTCTAGCTATTCAAATACATATTCAAAACAGAAACAGCTGTAAGTTAGTTACAGTATCCTTATCAATATGAACTTCATAATATTAGTAAACAAAACTTGTTATGATTTTAGAGAGTTTAGAAGGTTGTACCTGCGTTTGATGACTCCACCACAATTCAATAACTTAAACTCTAGCTGGGCAAAAACCAAGACAGTGTATCCCTGCCTTTGTAAAATTGTTCAAACGGTTTGATGCTTACTGCTTTGTTGCTTGCTATTTCAAGTTGATGAAGCTTGTTTAGGGTTTTTTATTGATGGATACTGAATTTTTCAGAGTTCCAGCAGCCAACCAAAAGCCAAAAACCCTTACTTAAAAAAAAAAAAAGAAGCCAAAAGTCCTCTCTGTGTCCAAATTGCAAAAAGTCCCAAAAAATTATTCTCTTCTGGCTGAATAAAAATTCTTCCGTGGCCAAATCAAAAAATCTCCCAAAAGATCCTAAGTCATTTTCTGTGTATTTTAATGTGGTATTTATAGGTAATTAAAATAAAAAAAACCTAGTATGTTAAGAAAATAAAAAATTATTTTGGAAATAAAATCAAAAACCAAGTAAAACGAGGTTTCGACAAGAACTGCATGCGGGCCCAGGCGAAATTGGCATTGGGCGAGCTAGGAGCAAGCTATGAGCTAGGCACAGGCAAAACTGCACGTGGGGCGCAGTTTCATCGTAGGTTTTGCCTGCGTCAAATTGGCCCATGTACAATTCGCCTCAAGTTTTACTTGCGGCGAATTGGCCCAAGCCAATTCGTTGCCAGTTACTTTCGTCGCCGATTTTTATTTTTTATTTTTTATTTATATATATAAATAATAAATGAAAAGTAAAAAAATACTAAAATAAATAATAAATATTTGTAAATAAATGATAAATAAAATAAATAATAAATATTTGGTAAAATAAATAATAAATAATAAAATAAATAATTTATACCACAAAAATTTATTTCAGACTATTTTAAAATCTTTGGACTGGACTGAATAAAAAATTAAAGGTCTACAGCTTGCCCCTTGCTTGAGCGATCTGAGACTACAACAAAAGAGAGTGTCAAGCATTGTGATTTTGACTGGGTTTAGAGCCAGACTGGACTCTGTACCCAAGGTTGGTTTGAGTTCCGGACTCAATAATAATTTGGTTCTAGACCCAAGGTAAGTTCTGGACTTAAAAAATAATTTAGAGTTCTGGATCTTGGGTAAGTCCTGGACTTAAAAAAAATAATTTGAATTCTGGACTCGGGATAAGTTCTGGACTTAAAAAATAATTTGGGTTCTATACCCGAGATAAGTTCTGAACTTAAAAATAATTTGGGTTTTGGACCCGAGGTAAGTTCTGGACTTAAAAATAATTTGGGTTCTGGACTCGAGATAAGTTCTGGACATAAAAATAATTTAGGTTCTGGACCCGAAGTAAGTTCTGGACTTAAAAATAATTTGGGTTCTGAACCCGAAGTAAGTTCTGGACTTAAAAATAATTTGGGTTCTGGACCCGAGGTAAGTTCTGGACTTAAAATAATTTGCATTCTGGACCCAAGGTAAGTTCTGGACTTAAAAATAATTTGGATTCTGGACCCAAGGTAAGTTCTGGACCAAAAAATAATTTGGATTCTAGACCCGAAATAAGTTCTGAACTTTAAAAATAATTTGGGTTCTGGACTCGGAATAAGTTCTAGACTTAATCATGGATCTTTATTCATTGGAGATCGAGTCTTCATCTTTGAAAGTGGATCTTCATCCTTGGCATCGGGTCTTCACCCTTGAAAACGAATCTTCATCCTTGGAAATCGGGTCTTCACCCTTGAAAACGGATCTTCATCCTTGGAAATTGGGTTTTCACCCTTGAAATTGGATCCTTTAAGTTGGATCTTCATCCTTGGCAGGGTCTTCACCCTTCAAAATGGATCTTCATCCTTTGGACTTCTGGTCTTCACCCTTTGAAGTTAAATCTTCATCCTTGGCATCGGGTCTTCACCCCTGAAGCTGGATCTTCATCCTTGGAGATCGGGTCTTCACCCTTGAAAGTGGATCTCCATCCTTTAAGTTGGATCTTCATCTTTAGAAATCAGGTCTTCACCCTTGAAAGTGGATCTTCATCCTTTAAGCTAAATCTTCATCCTTGGAAATCGGGTCTTCACCCTTGAAAGCGGATCTTCATCCTTTAAGCTAGATCTTCATCCTTTAAGCTAAATCTTCATCCTTGGAAATCGGGTCTTCACCCTTGAAAGCGGATCTTCATCCTTTAAGCTAGATCTTCATCCTTGGCAGGGTCTTCACCCATCAAAACGGATCTTCATCCTTTGGACTTCAGGTCTTCACCCTTTGAAATTAGATCTTCATCCTTGGCATCAAGTCTTCACCCTTCAAAGTGGATCTTCATCCTTGGAAATCGGGTCTTCTCCCTTGAAATTGGATCTTCATCCTTTAAGCTGGATCTTCATCCTTGGAATCGGGTCTCCACCCTTTAAACTGTATCTTCATCCTTTGGACGTTTGTCCTATATTGGCTTTAGCTCTTCTAGCTGGACTGATCTTTTGAGTTTTGCAACTTCATTCTTTTGATAGTTTTAGTGTTCTATTCTTTTACACCTTTTTAAAAAATTTAGCCATTTTTTAGCTGACCCCTTATATCTTGTCCTTGCCCCTAATGATTTTTCTAATGCAAGCTCTGATTGATGTTTGTGTTGTGTAGTTCTTTGAACAAGCATGCATCTCTTCATTCTTTCCTCAAGCAATGGGACTTCCATGCCCCCTGATTCAATACCCACTTCATCTTTGCTTCATAGAGTATATGTTGTTCACTTTGATAAAGCATAGACAATATAATACAAGAAAATGCAATACGATATGCTCATGTATGTATGATATGCATGAATAATACTTACAGTGGTTCTATCGACTCACAAATCGAGGTGATAAGCTAAAGTGTTCTCATTGATTCCTTCCAGATACTTGTTCACGTCTTGCATTAGAATGACAGAAGGCTTTGCTTTTATGGATTTTATCTTCGAGATATTGAAAACATGAATGGTGAGGACCAAACAGCATAGATACATCCATTTTAAATTATGATTTAGCATGTCAATTGGTAGCTTCTTCATAATCTCGCCAACAATCATTTACTTTGCCCAATGTGTCCTTCGAGGTTCAATGATTCGATACACTTCCCTTAACTTGAAGGCTTTGAATTTTTTTGTTTTTTTTTTTTTTGAATTTTGATTTTGAAATCAAATGTTGGCTTTGCCAAATCAACGTCAATTTACCTCAGGACTCGATTTTTCAAATTAAAATATCTATAACATGACAACCCTTATTACCGTACTAAACTCGGGAATCATTTCCATTTAAACAAGAATTGTTGCACTTCAGATAGGCACATACACATTACTTGGTCAAAGGTCCCATTGAGTTTGAATATTGTCTATCTCATATGCATTCTTATTCAAACTATCTCCACTAATAGACTCTACCTACCAAGAGAGATCAATAGGTCTTTGATAGGCTTGAAATGGGGTCTATAAGGGACATGGGTTAAATGAAAGCCATTTTGAGATCGGAGCTGATGTGACACTATTGATAAACCTTTACACTATGATTTTCTATTGGAACTTTACACAGTTGGGAGTATGAAGAGCTTTGAATGTTCCCCCATCTTCTTGGCATTAATCTGGATCTTGGTTGGGATAGTCTTTGCCTTTGCAAAAAGTTTGGTACTCATATTCATTTTTTTTCCTTTTCTTTATCTTTCTTTTCTTACTCTTCCCTTTCTTTAAGCATTTTATCATTTTGTCCTTCTTCCCTGTAGGACTGTTAAGTACAGGACTTTTAAGAACTGGACGCCCTTTCTTCTATTTCTCTAATTTTGATTGAATCTTGGTTGGGTTGGACCAATTCAAGTCAAACTATCCTTATGGAAGTCTTTTGTTGCTTTAGGTAAAAGAGAACTTGGTTAGCTTTCTGAACCGTTTTGGGTTTTATTTTATTTTCTTTTTCTTTTGTCTTTTTTCTTTTCTTCTTCTTTTCTTTTCTTCTTTTTTTTTGGTTCTAGCTCTAAAAGAGTTGTCTTATTTGTACCAACTTGGGTTTCTAATAATGGATGAGTGGAGTGACATAAATCTTCTTTAACAGGGATAAATCATTTGTTACTTTGATGTTATCTTGATATATTGGAGATATTAAGTGAACTTCAACTACCCTTATGGTCTTGAGAACATCAACTATCCTTACAGTTTTGGCTATGCATTCCATTCTTTGATCTTCTTGCCTCTTCACCTTAGTGATCATAAGACTTGTTAAAAGTGTAAATATATTAATTCATGAATTATCAAGTTAAATTCCTCATTGGTTGAGCACCAAAATGAACAAAAACCATGAAAATTTTGATGAAAATAATTTATTCAAACAATCTTAATATAAAAATCATAATTGTTCCAATTAAATATTAAAGAAAGCAAAATAAATAGAGCAACACTCCAAGATAAGGGAAGTTCGTTGAGTTGGAGTCGAAGAGACTCCATTTATTTAGACATTAAGGGTAAAGATTTTTTTCATCATCAAGGATCATTGCTTCATCATCCATAGTTAGTCCAAGCACATCATCTTTAGCAGCTTCTCTATCCATATCATCACAAGATGACAAGATAAAACTCTTCATGAAGGTTGTAAGTGGTGGCGACCTTCCAAATTTAGGCAAAGAATTATTCTTAGTGTTGGGCTTATCAGGCTCAGGCAGCTTTCTAATATCAATTAAATTCTGGATCTCATGCCTCAACTTCATACAGTTGTCCATTTTGTGTCCAAGACTTTGATGGAATTGGCAAAATGCCTTATTAGCAAAGTGAGGTGGAAAAGGATTAAGTAAAGGACGAGGAGTTAAGGGTTGTAACAATCCATTCTTTTGTAGCTTATTGAGAACCCAAGATAGTGGCTTCCCCAATTTTAAAAACTGCCTCATTCCTCCTTGACCGGTGGCATTAATATTAGCTTCCTTTTGTGTATTTTGATTGCTAGGCTGATAATTCTATTTTGCAGAAAAATGATTCTTCTCTCTTTCCCTTTGACTTTGCCCACTGGGGTGATAGCCGCCCTTATTGCTCCACCTAGGCAGCACATGGTTTGGCTGGTCTCACAGAATAGGGATTGATCCCTCATTTTTCATTCGATCTCTATTAGTGAACATGCTCCCCGTTGATGCTGCCTTTCCCATCTTTCTTATGTTGATGGGAGATGCCCCATTAGCATTGTTGATGAGCTCCAGAATTTCAATCAACTGGATCTTCATAATTTCAACCAATTGATCTCGTAGCTATGCCATCCTAGCTTTGACAACTTAATCGACTATGTCCCTTAACTGGTTTGCATCCATCCTTCCAATGAAGCACTTGAATCAAAAATCAATGTTGTAGGTGGTGTCGTCGTATGCTCTTGAATTGCAGTACTCTAGGTCTGTGAGATAGAAAGGATTAATGATATGTCATGTGATGTATGTATGCATGTATGCACAAACAATAAATAAACAAGGATAAATAGGACGTTCCTTCCAATCATATAACTTCCACACACGAATGGCGAGTCTCTTTTCCTAGGTATATGGTTAACAAAAATACCAACATGAGATATTTTATTATCAAAAAGTTCCCTCGGATGGTTTAATCAATAGTTATATTTTAAAAATGGAAATCAATTCAAGATAATTCCCATTAATTAGGTTTTAATCCATTCAACCAACTATAGTAGCTTTTATGCTATATTGGACTAAAACTAAATTAAGAGGTTTATTATAAATAGATTTCTCACTTGAAAAAGTAACTAATGATTCATGCCAAAAATAAGCCCATGGTTAATAAATCTTAGTATAAACTAGGCTCACAATTGATTTTTGGTATTTTGTAATTGACCTAAATAATTTGCAAGCTCTTTGTAAGAAAAGGTTGGATGAAATGCAAAATAATTTTGTTTGAAAAACCCATTGTAAAAAAGATTGTTAGAAAAAATGAATTTTTGACTTTGTATTTGAGTCATGAGAAAAGAATTTTTTGATTTATTTTTAGAAATGTTTTATGTCCAAAAACCGTCTTGAAAAGTGTTGAAAATAGCTTGGTCTTTTGGATTTAGAGGAAAAAATTATTTGAGCTCACAATGTAATTAGGTCATATTAGAAAAATAACAAACCAAATAAGCCATGATTTAAACCAAGATGAATTAATCATAGTCAAACAACAAGCATTTGGGGTAAAAACCTAAGGAAAGTATCTAGGCCAGTTACATGAGCTTTAGTCTTCGGGTTAAAAGGCTTAGGTTCCCATAGCAAGTATATACCAAATGGTACAAGGATATGAGTGGTTATGTCATGCTCAATTTCCATACCTTGAGTGAAAACATGGTATCCCTTACATAACACAACACGGGTAACATGGGCGTCCTAACTCACATACACGATGCAATCTAATATGATGCAATGGATAATATCATGATAAGAAAGAAAAGAATAATATAAAGACCACTGTGAGCGGGGATTTTTACCCCCACTCCCTGATATATTGGTTCTTGCAACTTTGGCACTGTTTAGGCTCAAGGCCTTAGAGAACACGGGCCTAAGCCCAGAGAAAATGGAGTCGCCATCCAGACGGGCCGAAAAAAGAATGGGGTGGATGACTCGATTCCTAAGGAATCCCCAACCCCCCTAATGGATTCGAAAAGTTAGGTACGTGTGGGGAAGGTGAGAAATGGCCCAGCACCCCCACAACGCCCGGTTCATTGGAACCGGCCTCCTTTGCAGGTCTTAATATTATAAAATTCTTAAATATAATGATATTATCCATACTACATGCGATTAATAGAATAAATTAATACTTTATTAAAAAAAATCATGGCAAGGTCCAAACAAAATAAACAAATGGATACCCATCCAAGGATGAAAATGTGTCCTTACATTATCCAATGTCTAAAACTAAATAGGGCACCCACCAAAAAGATAGAAACATATCCTTTACATTAATCCCAAAATTAGAACGTAAATTAAATTGCATGATGCTTAATACACGAGGTGCCCAAAATATGAAAACATATCTCTTACAATGCTAATACCAAAATAAACAAATAATAATCATAATAATAAAGAAAATATCCATCCATGATAAATTAAACCAATCAAACATCGAAATCAAATAAATCAATCATCAAAACATATAATAAACTACATAATCAAATCTAAAATAAAATAAAGCAATAAATATATAAATTTAGGGTTCGTATCTTAAAATAGGATTTTAGAATTTTAATTATTAAATTAGTGCTTTGGAAAAAAGAAAGTAAAATACACAGACTCATAATACACAAATAAATATTGACTCCATCGACGAGCCCATATGACTGTCCCACTAGGATTTTTAGTTTAGAAATTAGGGTTAGGATTTTGATAAAAACTTGAAACTTTTACGAAGGCAGTGCTAGGGTTTAGTGTTTTGATAAAAACATGGTCACTGTGTAAACCTTAATAACTTTTAATATTGATACTGATACGAGACATGACTATTGAATATATATCAATGAAGACACTGTGGATATAAATTGATATTGTTATCAAATAGAACTTTATTTGGACGTGTTTAAACTAAACAACTGATATGAACATAATATTAGTAAACAAAACTCGTTATGATTTTAGAGAGTTTAGAAGGTTATACCTACATTTGATGACTCCACCAGAATTCAATAACTTAAACTCTGGCTGGGCAGAAACCAAGACAGTGTATCACTGCCTTTGTAAAATTGCTCAAACGGTTTGATGCTTACTGCTTTGTTGCTTGCTATGTCAAGTTGATGAAGCTTGCTTAGGGTTTTTTGTTGATGGATACTGAATTTCCCAGAGTTCCAACAACCAACCAAAAGCCAAAAATCCTCTCTGTGTCCAAATTGCAAAAAGTCCCAAAAAATTATTCTCTTCTGGCTGAATAAAAATTCTTCCATGGCTGAATCAAAAAATCCCCAAAAGATCCTAAGTCCTTTTCTATATATTTTAATGTGGTATTTATAGGTAATTAAAATAAAAAATTCTAGTATGTTAAGGAAATTAAAAATTATTTTGGAAGTAAAATCAAAAACTAAGTAAAACGAGGTTTTGGAGAGAACTGTGAGCGGGCCCAGGCGAAATTGGCGCTAGGCAAGCTAGGAGTGAGCTACGGGCTAGAAGCGGGCAAAACTGCACGTGGGGCACAGTTTCATCCTAGGTTTTGCCTGCGACAAATTGGCCCAAGTCCAATCCGCCGCAAGTTTTACCTGCAGCGAATTGGCCAGCGACTTTCGTCGCCGATTTTTTATTTTTTTATTTATATATTAAAATAAATAATAAATATTTATAAGTAAATGATAAATAAAATAAATAATAAATATTAAGTAAAATAAATAATAAATATTAAAATAAATAATTTATACTACAAAAAATTATTTCAGACTGTTTTAAAATATTTGGACTAGACTGAATCAAAAATTAAGGATCTACACTAGTTCAAAGACCAATTTTACACAAATCCAAAAATAAGAGTTAAGGATTTACAAAAGTATGCACAAGAACATATGAGATTAAAGGTTTCATTCTCGAAAGTAAAGAGAGTGAGGAGAATTATATTGAATGAGATAGAAGGTCCATATAAAGCTGAATTTGGATATTTAGAAGCTTAATATGGTGCTGCCTAATAACCCCTATATAGTATTCTGGTTCTAGAGATATTGTTATGGTTTATCGTGACACCGGTAATCTAAGTGTTGTATCCATCCCTTGTTGACACTTCTGTATCTAGCCTCGAAGGCAAATAAATAACAGTAATACCCAATGTCTAACCTAAAGGCACATTATATCATACTTTACGTTCAGCGTCTAGCCTGAAGACAAATCATATCAATAGCACCAAAAATAATTATCTGGAATAAGATACTATACAAGACAAACACACATTTCATATACATTATTACTGCATATCCAATTCCTTCATTGTTTATTTTCTAACACTATTTCATCACTTTTTTTAGTTGCCACATTTCATACGTATTTTTTCAATTCCAAGTGATCATACCGTGCTATGATCACTTTCACATCACATTTCACATTTTCCATCATATTATCGTATTTCCCAACCCATTACATAATTATGGGTCACATTCACAATGTGACCCATTTCCACATATCATCTTCATGTCACATTTCATTTGTCAATTTCTTATTAATTCATAATCAATTACTTCATTATATAGTCTCTTTCGCAAATTTAATCACATTTTACCATTTTCCATATTTGTCATCAACATTATGAATTTCTTTTTACAATTTCTATATTTTAGATATTTTCCATATTTTTCTTCACATTACTTATCATAATAATCATTTCTCATCCTTTCCAATCACTTTTAGCATTTTCCACAATGTAGACATTATACACATAACCATATCCAATCCAATTATGAAAGTGATATAACACATTCTCAAATTCACAATGTGTTATGCCATCTACAATATTAATTAAATAATAATTATTATAAACTTGTACTAACCTTCACCCAAGATAACTTCCAAGCTAAGCTCACCTTTTATTCTTCATTTTCCTTAAGTGTCCTTCACCACTTGGTATGGGCAAACTCAATCTACTCAACACCTAACCATATTTTCAATTTAAATTCTTCATTAGCATCATATTTCTATATACTTTAACTATTAAAACTCATTTTATCACATTCCAACAAAATTCCAAGTTTTTGCCCTAATCTTCTTTAATTTTGGACACTCATTCTCACCACTTTCAATTTATATTTTAAGTTCAATTATGTCTTTAAAACCATATTCTAACTCATTTTAAGCAATTAAATTCAATTAACATGCATTCTCAACAAATCCCCTATGGAAACCCAAATTTCATTACCTTTTCTTCCAAAATCCAACCAAACCAAATCTTTTCTACAATCTAACCTTAAAATCATATACTCTATATCAAATTAACATCATTTAATATCATTTAAATAATTATAACTTCCTCCTCCAAAAATCATAATTTCACATATTCCAAATTATCAAGAAACTATCTTAAGTTTCAAAAAAGCTTACATATCACTTGCAAATCCTCCAAAATTGACTTTAGTCTTTAGAAACTTGGTAGAATTTTGAGGATTTGGATGAAGGAAGAGCTTCCCCCTCTCTTCAATGGTGATTCGGCCAAGGCTAGGAAGAAGAAGATGATGATGAACTAAATTTTTGACTTTTTATTCTTCCTTTAATTCTAACCACATTTATTAATTAATTAATATTTAATAAATTTCCATCATCTTCCACTATCAATAATTATTTTTAATTTTGAATTATATTATTCATTTTTTTAAATTATTTTCACATTTATTTCTTCACCACATAATTTCTCTCTTCTTTTGACTTTCTTTTTCTTTTTTATTTATTTCATTATCCACTTCCCATCCATAATTATACATATATATATTTATTATTTCTTTATATTTTCTTTATATGTTATGTATAGTTTATACATATGTATATGTAATGTGTATGTAATATATATGTTATGTGTATTTCATGTATACATCAAGCATAAATTATGGGTATATCATGTATATATTATATATATTATATATATATATATATATCTTATGTTTCTCTCATCCAACATACTACTACCTCCAAATTAATTATTTAATAATATCTAAAATCCTCGGGTATTACGGCAGGGCTTATTTTAGTAGTAGGTGCTGTTGTAATTTTGTAGGCAACAATATGTGTGAAACATATAATGGGATCATAGTAGATATAAAACATAAGCCAATTATGTCTATGCTTGATGAGATGAGAGTGTTGGAAATGAATAGGATAGCAACTAACCAAAAAAAAGATCAAGTAGTGACAATTTGAGTGTAGTCTAGGAGGTCTAGAAATTTTTCATTAGAACAAGGCACTTGTTTTTGGTTGCAATGTACTATGTAATGGAGCTAATGGTTATGAGATTGGAGGTGGTGAAGATAAGCATTCAGTATTCATAAATAGGAAGTTATGCACTTGCAGGGCTTAGGAACATACTGGAATTCCTTGTCTGTACTCTCTACCATGCAAATAGTGTATTGGAATATAGTGTATTGTGATAAATCATAATAAGTGTAGACTATATTCCGATAAATGGATAGCAAGATATTAGGGGACAATAATTAGTTAAGAAAAGGACACAGAGGGATGAGAAAGGCTGCCATGTAAAATTAAATAAAACTATACATTCATATTATAGTACTGAACATGCAAAACCAAATATTCACATTTTAAATTATGCTACAAATTACAAAAAATATCAAAGAAATGAAAAATCTAAGTTGATATTTATTATATTATTCAAATTTTAGGAAATAGCTACATCATAGTACAAATTTTAAGAACCTAGGGGATGAATATATATGGAACAGATCTGGTCCCGTCTGGATCATAAAGCTTGTATATATAGAAACTTTCTTAAGTTAATTAGGAACCCAAACAATGGCATAACTACTAAGAATGTGACAAACTGGTGGCCCTCCTGATTTAACATTTAAAACCAGAAAGGCAATGTGCTTTGGATTCCATGTTGATGTGTCGAAGTGGCAAACAACAAGTGATTTAGCTTTGAAGCCATCAGCCCCCACCAGTGAAACCATATAAGTTTTTGTGTTCATGATTTTATGACAATAAAATACTGCATATGCATATGTTTTCTTATGACACACTATTTGATTCTCACCCGACATGTTAACTACCTTTGAAATAGTATATTCTTGATTCTTTTTATCTTCTTTTGCCTCATTAGTAAATATCTGAAATTTGTTCCCCAATTTCGTAATAACAAAGTCAACTAAGGATTCTAAAGAAGTAGCACAGTACTTGTCTTCTCCTCCAATGGGTGGTTCCTCACATCCTCTAATTGTGTCTTTGGTGAGTTGAGCTTCCTTTGATTTGGGTTTTATTGACAAATATTTCAAAATTTCTGGTAGCTTTTTGCTCGAAAAGGGTATAGTTTTAGCAATTTTTCTGGGCAAAAAAGTAGACCCATTTTTAGATTTACTGAAAGTAATATTCATCACTTTGCCAATAACAAGATCATTGTATAAGAAAAATATAGTAGGTGTATTGAATCTCTCATGTTGCTCAAATTGTTTCGCTTCGTACGCATACCCATAATGACCTACTCCACCACTTCTTTGATCTGGAAAATAAAATTTATTTCCAGCGTCTGCGAATTAATAATATCACATTAAAAAAGATATGCACACATGTAAATTAATGTATATACTATAAAGGAAACATAGAATTAAATGAACTAACCAGGCTTTAAAAGATTTTGAAGAGCCTTTGGTAATGGAGTATTTGGCAGATTGGATTGCCAATAAGTCTCTGCTGGTTGAATAGCATTACTTCCTTTCAGAAAAGCCTGCAGTGATATTAAGGAGGCTGATTATATTAATTTCTTATATACATATATATATAATATTAATTATTTTCATGAAAATTAAATAAATAATCAACTATCAATCCTTACTGAAAGTAAAGCAAAGATAAGAAGGAGATGAAAGTACCCCATACAAAAATATAAATATTAAACTTAAGTAGAAATTTGATGGATTGAAATTTGAATCACCTAAGGTATTATTTATAGATAAGGGAATGGTAAGCAATGAGACACGTATTCCAAAAAAAACAAAATATTAGGATGAAAAATTATGATCGAAAGCTACAAGTCTGATGAGAAACATTTGGATGATATTTCTAATTGCAAGTAAAATGACTGTGATTTGGGAACGTATAACAAAAAAAACAAAATGTTAGGATGAAAAATTATGATCGAAAGCTACAAGTCTGATGAGAAACATTTGGATGATATTTCTAATTGTCAAGTAAAATGACTGTGATTTGGAAAATTTTAGTAAAAAGAAAGACTTCAATGTAGACATTGTAAAATAATATTAAATTTTACTGTGATAAAAGAAAGCAATTGTTTTTGGCTCATATGAAAAGAATTATTAACGGTCAATGTTAGAGTTTTGAAGCAAGTTGCTTGCTAGAATTTCCTAAACAGTGATATATTATGAATAATAAAGTTTTTTTTAGATGGGATGATAGAGGGTCTCATCTCTCCGGTTCGAAATTCGTGAAGGAGAGTTATATCCTTAATAAATCTGTCCAGGTAAATTACACAGGAAGTCTCTTATATATACATTATGTAATGAAGTGGTCACTTAAATTCAAAATGCTTCGATTTCGTCCATTGACTATCCAGTTTTGTAACGAAGTGGTTCTTCCGTCTATTTGCCATCCAACCCCCTAACAACGATCCGACGTGGCTCCAATGATCATCGTGCCACGTCGGATAATATCATTGTTTATTCTTTGTCAGCATTCCAATTTGCACGGGAACCGAGTATCTCACCTACTGATGAGCTGCTTAGTGAGACAAAATATAAGGATGAAAGGTCCAAAAAATTTGCAGAATTTTGTGCAGAAAGGGACATGGATAATCCCACATGGTCAAAAGGCTTGATATTTAGAGATAGGAATGAATGTAAAAATGCAGTTAAGGAATTGGAGTATTACAAATAGATTTCAAACAAGGTTTAAAAAAATGATAAATTAAGGGTAGTTGTAGAATGTTGCATGACTATAGGTTAGAGCTATTAAGATCTAAATATGGCTCTACCGTTGAGATGAAAGAAGACAAAGGACCATTTGAAGGGATTTACATTTGCCTACAGCCTTGAGAGATGGATTTAAATCTGGTTGTAGGAATATAATTTGTTTGGATGGATGCTTTCTTAAGGGTATTTATGGATGCCAACTCTTATCAGCAGTTGGAATTGATCCCAATGATTGTATATACTGTTGAAAATGTGGTGGATATAAATTAAATAAAAAATAACAGAAAGAAAGAAAGAGGAATTGATAAACTCAAATTTATTGTATTTTTATTCGACAACTTACAACTTATTTTCTTATGCATTTATACTACACAATAATTACAAAATTAGAAAGCTAAAACAAGAAACTACTATTTAAATGAACGACTTTTAATTATAAATAATTAATAACCCATTATTAATAACAAAAGAATAATTTGTTAAAAATAAATTATTAAAAAATAGCAAGTTTAATTTTCAACATCCCCTCGTAAACTTGATATTTTTTCAATGCCAATCATCATTCCCATATTTTGAAAAATATCATATTTGAGTGGTTTCGTAAAAATATCAGCAACTTGATCAAGTGACTTTACGTACTCCACTTCTACTTGCATGTTCTCAATGCACTGACGAATGAAATGATATTTTGTCTCAATATGCTTACTTCGATCATGAAATACAAGATTCTTTGCTAGAGCAATAGCTGACTTATTATCCATTCTAATCTTCACTAGCTCATTATCCTCAAAATAAAGTTCCTTTAATAATATTTTTAACCAAATTGCATAGCATGCACAAGCAGTGCCAGCAACATACTCAGCTTTGAAAGTTGAAAGAGTTACTATTGGTTGTTTCTTGGAGCACCAAGAAATTGGATTATTTGCTAAAAAAAATAAATAAATCCAGTTGTACTCTTTCTGTCATCAATGTCTCCACCATAGTCACTATCACAATATCCAGTTAGCTTGAATTCCTTTGAAGGCGAATAAAAATTTTCATAATCAAGAGTGCTTTTTATATAACAGAGAATTCTCTTTGCAACTTTCATGTGTGTTTCTGTTGGATCCTCCATAAATCAACTAACAAGTCCAACTGAAAATAAAATATCAGGTCTAGTACAAGTAAGATACCTTAAGCTTCCAACAAGACTTCTAAACAATGTTGGATTAACCTTTTGCACTCCTTTTTCCTCCTTAGAAAGTTTTACACCACACTCCATTGGTGTGTTAACAGGATTACAATCCAGTATGTTGAACTTTTTCAATAAATTCTTCACATAAGCTTCTTGCGAAATAAAAATTCCATCATCTGTCTATTTGACTTCTATTCACAGATAATAGGACATGAGTCCCATATCACTTATTTCAAATTCTCGAGCCATAGCCTTCTTGAAATCATCAATCATTATTTGATTGTTTCCTGTGAAAATAAGATCATCCACATAGATACAAATAAATAATAGGTCTTTTTCCTCCTTTTTCACATAGAGTGCATATTCATGATTGCATCTTGTGAAACTATTCTTCTGTAAGTACTGATCAAGATGACTATTCCAAGCTCGTGGTGCTTTCTTTAACCCATATAAGCTTTCTTCAATCTTAACACCTTATCTTTAGAGTTTTTAATAACAAAACCCATAGGTTGTTCAACATAAATCTCTTCCTCAAGATAACCATTAAGAAATGCAGATTTCACATCCATTTGATGGATTTTCCACTGGTTCTGTGCCGCAAGTGATAGTAATAGGCAAATTGTCTCCAGTCGAGCAACAGGAGCAAAAACTTCATCATAATCAATGCCTTGTTGTTGCTTATAACCCTTAGCAACAAATCTCACCTTGCATCTTTCTACTTTACCTTTTGAGTTCTTCTTGATTTTATATACCCATTTGACACCTATTACTTGATGTCCACTTGGAAGAGTTGCAAGCTCCCAAGTATTATTCTTTTTCTATGGCTTGAATTTCTTCCTCCATCGCTTGAACCCATCTCTTATCTTTCACATTTTCTTTAAAGCTTGAAGGCTCATCATTAGAGAATAGACACAATAAATTTTTGTCATCTATTCTGTCAGTTTCTTCATAAAGATCTGCAAGGTTACGGTATCTTCGAGCACCTTCACTTGAACTTGATGAAGGGGAAGCTACTATTGATGTTGCAGGAGATGGAGCAGGTGTTGTTGGGTCTGTAATTTCACCTTGATCTTCTTGTGGTAGATTTTCTTCCTCATTAAAGTATGGAAGAAAATTATAAATGGCTTCTTCTTATTTATTCCAATTCCAAGCTCCATTTTCTTCAAATTCAACATCTCTGCTAACTAAAATTTTATTATTATTTGGATCAAAAAGCTTATAGCCTTTTGAGTTCTCATCATAGCCAATAAAAATGAGCTTCTTGCTTCTATCATCAAGCTTTGATCTCTCTTGTTCTGAAACTTGAGCATAAGCAATAGAGCCAAATACTCGTAAATGTGACACATTTGGCTTTCTTCTACTCTAAGCTTCTTGAGGTGTCACTTTATTCAAACTTTTAGTAGGTGAACGGTTAGAAAGATAGACTGCACATGCAATTGCTTCTGCCCAAAACTCTCTTGGCATCGACTTACTTTTTAACATGGTTCGTGCCATATTAAGAATTGTCCGGTTCTTTCTTTCAACAACTCCATTTTGTTGTGGCGATCTAGGAACAGTCATAGGACGACGAATTCCATATGTATCACAAAATGCTTTAAACTCATTAGAAGTGAATTCACCACCTCTGTCAGTTCTGAAAGATTTGATCTCATAATTGCTCTCCTTTTCTATGCGGGCCTTGAACTTTTTGAAAGCTTCAAATGCTTCACTTTTGTGCTTCAAGAAATAAACCCAGGTTTTCTATGAATAATCATCAATAAAAAACAAAAAAAAAAAGAGCTTTTACCAAGTGATTCAAGTTTGATTGGTCTACAAACACCTGCATGAATCAATTATAGTGGCTTGGTAGCTCTTGAATCGGACTGCTTTGGAAAACTCTTTCTCGAATGCTTTCCAAGTAAATAAGCTTCACATAATTGACTTAGATGGTCAATTTTTGGAATTCCTTTCACCATTTTTTTCATTCCTAAGTCTTTAAGTCCTTCAAAATTTAAGTGTCCATATCTCATATGCCATATCCAAGATGGATCTTTCACGCAAGCTTTCAAACATATGGCTTCATTTGTCTTCATATCTAGCAAGAACATACGGTTTCTGGTCATAGAAACTTTAGCAATAAGTCTTCTTTCTTTATCTATGAGCCAAAGATAATGATCTTCCATAACTATTTTACAACCATTCTCCATTAGCTGCCCAATACTTAAAATATTATTTTTCATTTTTGGTATGTAATAAACATTAGGAAGGAGTTTATGACTTCCATTGTTTAGCTCAAATAAAATTGTTCCTATGCCTTTGATCTCAACCTTGGATTCATCACCAAATCATACATTTCCAGTCACATTGGTGTTGAGTTCTACAAATTTATTTTTATTACCAGTCATATGGTTACTTGCTCCGTTGTCCAAGTACCATGTACTGCTTTCACATTTTCGATCTTCATTGAATGTAAGGAATAAAGTTGGCTCCTCCAAATCTTCCTCTTGTATAACAAGCTTAGTCTCTTCTTCTCTCTTGGCTTGACATTCCCAAGAGTAATGTCCATACTTTCCACATGAATAACATTCAATGTGGGTCTTATCAATCTTTGCTTCATTGTTCCTCTCAAAATTGCCTCTTGCTCTTTCTCTTCCCTGACCTCTAAAATAATTTTGGTTTCTCCTCTCGTAAGAATTTTGCTCATCTCTTCCTCTTCCTCGACTATATCCTCTTCCTTGGCCTTGACCTCTTCTACTACTTTCACTAGCTTCTCCTTTGTTATTTAGTGAAAGTTTTGCTTGCAAGGCGTGCTCTGTGTGCTCTTGCTTTCCTCTATTCATTCTTTCCTCATGAGCCCGTAAAGACCCATTTAATTCATCAATAGACATAGCTTCTAAATCCTTTCATTCTTCGATTGCCACCACGATATGATCAAATTTAAAATTGAGGGAGCGAAGGATTTTTTCTATAACACAAACATCTTCTAACTTTTCTCCAAGTCTCTTCATTTGGTTCACTACTGCCAAGACCCTTGTGAAGTAATCCGAAATGGATTCACTTTCTTTCATTACAAGAGATTCAAACTCAGCCCTTAGAGTTTGAAGACGTACCTTCATCACTTTGTCTACTCCCATGACAGAATTTCAAAGAGTTTCCCATGCTTGCTTAGAGTTTGTCTCATTAGCAATTTTCCCAAACATCTCATCATTCAAGCCTTGATGAATGATTGTTAGTGCACATTGATCCTTCTTTCTTTCTTTCTCCAAAACATCCCTCACAGCTTGTTCTAAAACAGCCACATTTTCAAGTTCCATATAACCTTTATCGACGACATCCCAAACACCTTGAGCACCTAGGATGGCCTTCATTCGAAGTGCCCAATTTTCATAATTGAGTTTGGTGAGTTGAGGGTATTGGAAAGAAAGATTATTTGTATCTGAAGACATTCTTATGATCTAGGCTCTGATACCACTTTGTTGAAAATGTGGTCGATATAAATTAAATAAAAAATAAAAGAAAGAAAGAAAGAGGAATTGATAAACTCAAATTTATTGTATTTTTATTCGACAACTTACAACTTATTTTCTTATGTATTTATACTACACAATAATTACAAAATTAGAAAGCTAAAACAAGAAACTACTATTTTAATGAACGACTTTTAATTACAAATAATTAATAACCCATTATTAATAACAAAAGAATAATTTGTTAAAAATAAATTATTAAAAAATAGCAAGTTTAATTTTCAACATATACCCCATTGCTTATGCTGTTGTTAGGGTAAAAAATACTAAAAATTGGAGTTGGTTCCTAAGCAAATTGAAGGTTGATTTATCCATGAATAACTCACATCACTGGACCTTTATGTCGGATAGACAAAAAGTATGCAACCTTAACTCAGTAAGGCATATCCTTCACTTATATATGCATCTAATTTGGTTATTTCTTCTTGTAGGGCATGGTTAATGTGATTGGACAGTTGTTTCCACATTCTGAATATAAGATCTGTGTAAGACATATGGACCAACATGAGATCTGTTTTTAGAGGTACAGAGTATAAAGATCTATTATGGGCATGTGCAAGGGCGACTTATACAAAAAAAAATTGGATGATTTTTTAGAAGAAATTGAGAAGAAGTCAAAGAAATGGAAACAGTGGTTGAGGAACAGGCCATGTGAAAATTGAAGTAGGGCATGTTTTAATATAGTTTGTAAGTGTGACATACTATTGAATAACAGGTGTGATTGTTTCAATAGATATATCTTGGAAGCAAGGACAAGACCCATCATCACAATGTTAGAAATGATAAGGGTACAACTGATGATGAGAGTAGCAAAGAAGAAGCTTCAAATGGGAAGGATCCAAACTCTACTATCTCTTAAAATTTGTCTAACATATAAAGAATCTAGACAAGAATAAGAATTTGTCTGGAGAATATTTTCCAACTTTCAATGGTTCAAATAGAATGCAAGTTGATGGTAGGGGCCAACAGTATGTTGTTGATTTGGATCAGAAGACATGTGGTTGTAGGAGATGGGATTTAACTGATATCCCATGCCCACATGCTATTGCATGCATTGTTGGACAAAATGAAAATCTCGAGCCTTATGTTAATGCCTGCTACCATGTATCTACTGCTATTAGAGTTTACAGTTATACTATTGAACCAACTAATGGGCATGAGTTGTGGCCTAAAGCAAATAGAAATAATATGGTCACTCCTCCACCAATTGTTGTGAAAAAAAGAGGAAGGAGGCCTAAGGCAAGAAGGAAGGAGGTAGGTGAAAGAGAAGAAGCTCAAAGAAAAAGGAAGCAAGCAGAAAGATCTGAATCTGCAGGTGCAAATCAACCAAATCAAAGACAAGACACTTCATTGGAATGTAGCTTCAAAATGAAAGGTCCAGTTAAAATTAGATGCAGTGTATATGGACAAATAGGCCACAACAAAAGATCTCACAGCAAAGATGCAAGCCAACAGGTAACTTGTTGTAGTTAGATGCAGAGTTTAGTGATTGTTCTGTGTTTAGCTGCTGAATGTAAATGGGAAGATAAAGTTTCATTTATTAAAGTTATGGGATGATTATGTTACATTGTTTAAAGTTTGAGGATAACTATTTTACAACAATGTTAATTCTTTTATGTGTTCTTTGTTGTAGCAAGACAATCCAATAGTGAGTGGAACCCAACCAAGCAAAATGGATAGCAGTCATCAGACAACACAACAGAGTAGTATTACTGGGAATCGATAAAGGACTCAAAAGTCTGAAGATTTTGGGCAAAGCATGGATATTTTTTTGTTACATTGTGTAATAAGATATGTATTTTTTGTTACAACATAGCAAAGATGGTGCCGTAACACTGAAACTGGATATGTATTGTAAACAAATGGGTACTGTAATTTTTAATGGATCATGCTTTAATGAAGTTGCAATTTGGCTTTTCATTTTGCTCATTGTTCTTTATGTTCTTGCTCTTCATTAAGATTTATATTTGGATTTGTAATGAACAACAAATGTAGTCAATAAAATTTTCATTTAACATTTTTAAAAATTACAATTGATAACCCTTGCATAAATGCTAGGGAAACAAAATCCATTCCTAACCACCTACAAACATTTATTTCATTCTTTCCTTGTGGCCAACCACGAACACAATACGGGTAAACATATAGTTTCAACAACTACCCCATAAACAAAAGCCTTGCCCAACCCTATCACACTATTCTTGCTTTGTAGCTCTTTCTTCTCCTTCTCCTTCTCCAATCTCTCAATCTTCCTCAATAAAGAGTTAATGAATGTTTTAGCGTGTACAGGGTAGTCTTCATCAACCCATATAAAAAATTTGCAAGGATCACGAGGGGTCTACAAAGAAAAATTTAAAAGCAAATAAGCATATACCTACATTCTACAAATATACAAACCAGATTTATACATACCATAGTTCCTGCAACCATAAAAACGCATCCCAGGATTATCTGCAGTCCAAGAGGTGCAAAGAGGAGCTAACTCGCCACAATCACATATAGGGCTGGAAAATTGACCGTGACTTTCTGACATTGGAGAGAGAATTTGAAACCACTTTGCTTGGCGTATGCAATTTGAAGATCTGATTTGTTTAGCTAGGGTTTTACAACTATCGAAGAAGATGAAGATGTTAGAATTAATTTTATATTGTTAAAATTAATCCTCTAATTAATCATAAGTGTGGGCTAAATATATTTAAATATTAATTGTGTATTGCAGTCAAATTAGGATAGTCAAATTGAAGTTTTGATCAAATTAGGATTGTTGACTATTAAGGTGTCCTACTCGTAATAGGATTATAAGTGTAGAGACCATTAAGTAATTTCTATTTTGTTGAAGGACCAAAATAGAAATTAATCAATTTATTCAGTTATAAATAAGGGGTCGTGGTCTCCAGGGGAACACAACAATTTAAGGAACATTACGTTCCTTCAGTATTGCTTCCGCTAAACCTAAAGTGTGTATCCCTTGGAAGGCGACAAACCCCAGAATCATCTTCAGCATCAACATACGATGATGTCAGGTACGCAATTCTGCCTTTTATAATTTAATTTGAATAATCTAGTGATCTATGCATGTTTTAGGTTTTAGAGGAATTAAGTTTTCTCCCCCTTTCAATTGGTATCAGAGCCCCGTGCTAGGTTGCTAGATTTTCCGATTAAATTGCGGTATTGATTATTGTTTTGATTCTAGAAAATTAATTCGGTGATTGTAATTTTCTAGAATTAATTTGGAATCGAATTTAGCAATCTGAAATCAATTTTGGTTTGATTTGTTTTTGGTTAATTAATCGATTTAATTAATTTAAAATAAAAAAAAATTTGAATATTTTGGAATTAATCAGACTTTGGATTTTCTGTATTTTTTCTGAAATCAAATTTTTTTTTAATTTTTTTAATTAATTTTTCAAAATAATTAAAAAAATAATAAAAAAAATTTGGAAACTGTTCTTCATGAAGAACAGTTTCGATTTGGGCTATGAGATTTTGATCGATTTTGATGGTATTTTGGGTCGGATTTGGACCGGTGGTGGCGTAAAAGAGGTCTAACACCCTCATACGGTGGTCACCGGCGGTGGAGAGCGGTGGAAATCGTTCGGCCAGTGTTGCGATTTTGCGATTTTGTGTTTTTCAGGCGATTCATCGCCGTTCATCGCCAACAGAAGATGGCCGGAGGTTGTTCGGTACTCGAGCAACCGTCTGGAGGCTATCACCGGCGGTGGACGGCGCTGGATCAAAAACTGGAGAGGGCGGCGACGAAGCGTTCTGCTTCGGTTTGGAGACGATGACCTCGCTTGAAAACAGCACCGTTTTGAGCCAAAGCGCTGCGTTTGTAGCAGTGTGCAGCCCTAGCTCAAAACGGCACCGTTTTGATCTAGAACGGTGCGTTTTGAAGAAGCAAAATGCGCGTCTCTGACCGGGCTAAAATAGAAAATAATATATATTTTTAAATATTGCAAACAGGTCCTCCAACTTCTGATAATCCGATTTTGACCTAGAAAGTTTTGTAATTCCTATTTTCACCCACAAAACTTTTAATTTATTTAATTTTTAGCCCAAAATTTTCTGTTTATTTATTTTTGGCCCAATTTTTTTTTAATTAATTAAAGTTTATTTTTATTTTTTATTGCAATATTTGATTTTAATTAGTTTGAGAATTTTATTGAGTTTAAATTTAATTAATATAAATATTGCAATCAATTTAATTAATTTGAGAATTTTATTGAGTTTAAATTTTGGTATTTTAGTCCTGATTGTGTCTAATATTTTTTAATAATAAATTAATTGAAGCAAAAAGTCGCCAAAGTGACCTCTATTGTGTAAATTGATTTATTTGGGATATTAGACATGTGTATTAAAATTCATTGCGGGTAGTAAACAGGCCCAAAGGAAGGTTGCTATCTGACTGAATTGAGAATACATGTGCAGTGATAAATATGTGATAATTATTATGTTTTCATCCATGTGGATAATAAATCGGCCCAAAGGAAGGTTTAATATTTGACAGGATTGAATTGTCAATATTTGATTGTTGTATTGAGATGCCAATTACAGTTAATATTTTATATCCAAAGATGAAAATATTAATATTGTGCCGGTATCTTATTTCCATTATTTGAACTCTATTATTGTTTGTTTCATTTATTTTGTGGATAGTGAGCTTATATTAATTTTTTGTCACTTTCTATGATGTCAGCTAGCATGACGTATAATCCTAACACTGTCCCTATGCTTGAGGGGTCAAACTTTGGTTCATGGAAATCAAGCATCATGATTTATCTGGGTTGTATGGACTTAGACCTTGCGTTCAGGATAGACAAACCTGCTCCTCTTACTGAAGTGAGCACAGATGCTCAGAGGGTTCAGTATGAGAAGTGGGAGCGTTCTAACTGCTTAGGTCTTATGATCATGCAGTAGGGAATCCCAGAACATGTTCGAGGAGCCATTTCTACTGAAGAAAGTAATGCTAAAAACTATCTTGCTGAGCTGGAGAAGGTCTATGTCAAAAATGACAAGGCCGAAGTGGGGATGCTTTTAGCAAAACTCACCTCCATAAGGTATACTGGCAATGGTAGTGTTCGGGAGCATATACTGAGCATGTCCCAAATAGCCAAGAGGCTAAAGGTCCTGGATTTGGTTTTACCAGATGACCTGTTAGTCCATCTAGCTTTGAATTCTCTTCCACCACAGTATGGGCAGATCAGGACTTCATATAACTGCCAGCCGAGCGAATGGACTCTTAACGAGCTCATTGCTCATTGTGTGGATGAGGAGAAAAAGTTGTTGGCTACTAAGAGGGAGAGTGCTCATCTAGTCTCTTCAGCAGATAAGGGAAAGAACAAGAAAAGAAAGAAGACTGCTGAGAATAAGACCGCTAATAAAGGTCTTGTGCAAAAGAAGCCTAAGGAATTAAAATGCTTCTTCTGCAGCAAGTCTGGACACTTAAAGAAGGATTGTCCTAAATACGCCACATGGCGTGTCAAGAAGGGTAAGTACCTTGTTTTAGTCTGTTCTGAGGTTAATTTAACTTCAGCTCCTAGAAACACTTATTGGATGGATTCTGGTGCTACCGCTCACATAAGTGTTTCATTGTAGGGTTGCCTGAGCTACTGAAAGCCAACTGACGGTGAAAGATACGTCTATGTGGGAAATGGTGATCTGGTGGAAGTGGAGGCAATTGGGCATATTAGATTGTGTTTAAGAACTGGATGTTTTTTGGATCTCGTAGATACTTTTGTTATTCCGACATTTAGACGGAATTTAATTTCTGTTTCTTATTTGGACAAATCTGGTTTTACTTGTTCATTTGGAGACAGTTAATTTACTTTATCTATGGATTCAAAAATTTTTGGTACTGGCTTCTTAAATGCATGTGATAATCTATATATGTTGGATATTAATGATTCTTATAATGAAACCCTGCAGGTTAGTATTATAAGTACCAAAAGGAAGCTAAATATAGATAATTCAGCTAAACTTTGGCACAGACGTTTGGGTCACATATCCAAATCTAGAATAGAATGTCTTGTGTCAGATGGTATCCTAAACACACTTGATTACACAGATTTGGACTCATGTGTTGAGTGTATTAAAGGTAAACAGACTAAACAAAAGAGACTAGGTGCCAACAGATCATCGAACGTCTTAGAATTGATACATACGGATATCTGCGGTCCATTCCCTACAGCAACAAGGAATGACCAAAGATACTTTATATCATTCATAGACGATTACTCACGTTACGGGTACCTATATCTCATTCATGAGAAATTTGAGTCTCTGGACTTTTTTAAATCTTATAAGGCCGAAGTTGAAAACCAACTCGGAAATAAGATTAAATGCGTTAGATCTGACCGTGGTGGTGAGTACTACGGTAGATATGACGGTTCAGGTGAACAACGTCTAGGACCATTTGCTATTTTCCTATAGGACTGTGGTATAGTCCCTCAATACACCATGCCTGGTACACCCAGCATGAATGGTGTATCTGAGAGACGTAACAGGACTCTTATGGATATGGTTAGAAGTATGATTAGTCATTCTTCTTTACCTGAGTCTCAGTGGGGAGAAGCATTAAAGACAGCAGTCTATCTTCTTAACAGAGTACCAACTAAAGCAGCTACAAAAACACCTTATGAGCTTTGGACTGGACGCAAGCCCAGTCTAAAGCACCTTCATGTTTGGGGATGTCCTGCTGAGGCTAGGCCTTATAGGCCTAATGAGATAAAATTGGACTCCAAAACTATTAGTAGTTACTTTGTTGGTTATTCTGAGCGATTTCGGAGTTTTAAGTTTTATAATCCTACTTCCAAATCTATTTTTGAGACGAGAATTGCAAAATTCTTTGAGGATGTTGAGTTTGGGGGGAGAAGTAAGGTTAGAAACATTGTCTTTGAGGAGGGATCGAGTCAGGAACACTCAGTGTCGATTCCCATCATTGCTCCTAGCAGTGTTCTAGTTCCTACGCCTGTCACTGTTCCAGAAGCACATCAAGTTCCAATACAAGACAATGTTGAACAACTTCCTCATCAGGATGAAGAAGTCATTCTTCTTCAAGTACAAGCTCAACAACCTCAAGAATTTGAGCCAGAACCTGTGCCTTTAAGGAGGTCCACTAGAGAGAGAAGAAATGCTATTCCAGATGATTATGTAGTATATCTTCAGGAACATGAGGACACTGTAGATATGGTGGAAGATGATCCAATCAGCTTTCATCATGTCATGCAGGATCCTAACTCTCACAAGTGGATTGAGGCAATGGGTGAAGAATATAAATCTATGCAAGACAATCAAGTTTGGGATCTTATCCCGTTACCTGAAGGAAAGAAACCTATTGGTTGCAAATGGATATTTAAGACCAAGAGGGATTCTAATGGTAATGTGGAAATATATAAGGCTCATCTTGTAGCTAAAGGCTTCACTCAGAAAGAAGGGATTGACTATAAAGAGACCTTCTCTCCGGTTTCATCGAAGGACTCTTTTAGGACAATCATGGCTCTAGTTGCATATTTTGATCTTGAGTTACATCAAATGGATGTGAAGACTGCGTTTCTCAATGGAGACATTGATGAAAATATCTATATGGTGCAGCCAGAAAACTTTGTGTCTGGAGACCCAAAGCGACTGGTATGCAGATTAAAGAAATCCATTTATGGACTCAAGCAAGCTTCTCGTTAGTGGTACTTCAAGTTCCATGAAGTAGTTGTCTCTTTCGATTTTGAGACAAATACTGTGAAAGATTGTGTGTATCACAAGTTCAGTGGGAGTAGGTTTATCTTTTTGGTCTTATATGTGGATGACATATTGCTTGCTACTAACTGTAAGGACTTGCTGCACGAGACCAAAGTCTTTCTCTCAAAATACTTTGAGATGAAAGATTTAGTTGAAGCTTCTTTTGTATTAGGGATTCAAATACATCGAGACCGTACTCGAGGTATTCTTGGATTATCACAAAAGGGCTATATTGAGAAACTGCTCAAGAGATTTAGTATGCACAACAGTAGACCAATTGATACCCCAGTTGCTAAAGGAGATAAATTCAGTCTTGATCAGTGTCCAAAGGGTGAACTTGAGATTCAGGAGATACAGAAGATTCCTTATGCGTCAGCAATTGGGAGTCTGATGTATGCTCAAGTTTGCACTCGTCCAGATATTTCATTCATAGTTGGCATGTTAGGGCAATATCTCAGCAATCCAGGAATGGATCATTGGAAAGCAACCAAAAGAGTCTTGAGATATCTTCAGAGAACTAAGAGACATATGCTCACATACAGGTGATCAGATCAGCTTGAGATCATTGGATATACTGATTCTGATTTCGCGGAATGCCAAGACAGTCGAAAATCCACTTCAGGCTACATATATCTCTTGGTTGGTGGTGTTATTTCTTGGAAGAGTGTGAAACAAATTCTAGTAGCTACCTCCACCATGGAAGCAGAATTTGTAGCAAGCTATGAAGCATCCAATCAGGCAATCTGGCTGAGGAACTTTGTCACAGGGCTGCGCATTGTGAGTGGCATTGAAATGCCATTAAAGTTATACTGTGATAATAACTCAGCAGTTTTATTCTCCAACAACAACAGAAGCTCTTCTCGATCGAGACACATTGGGATAAAGTTTCTGGTTGTGAGGGAGAGAGTACAGAGTGGACAGATATCCATAGAGCATATTGGAACGAACTCCATGATTGCAGATCCGCTCACTAAGGCTGTGATACCGAAAGTTTTTCATGAGCACACTGCTCATATGGGTGTCACATTATTTGAGACTATTTAGTTTCAGTGGGAGTTTGTTCATTATGGTTACATTATATTTGTGTATGCTCTGTTTTGTAATGGATATATTTTGTTATTTACACTCAGTTTCTGTAGAAAATAAAGTATTTATTTTGTTACACTCTGTATTATTATTGATTGATCTCACTAAAGTGTGACCAGTTGGAAACAGACATGATTAGATCACATTACATGTAGTTTTCATGCTACACTTCTATTATTGATCTATGTCATTTGAGAGTATTGGTAATGTGATTGATGGTGGTTTGAGTCACGATGAATGTGGCGACTGGCCCTTCAGTCCTTTATCGATATAATCAATGGACAAGATTGTTTGAGGCACCTTCAGTATGACTGCTTTTATGAGCTCATTAAGGTATATACATTTATATTTAATATATGTTAGCCCAAGTGGGAGATTGTTAGAATTAATTTTATATTGTTAAAATTAATCCTCTAATTAATCATAAGTGTGGGCTAAATATATTTAAATATTAAATGTGTATTGCAGTCAAATTAGGATAGTCAAATTGAAGTTTTGATCAAATTAGGATTGTTGACTATTAAGGTGTCCTACTCGTAATAGGATTATAAGTGTAGAGACCATTAAGTAATTTCTATTTTGTTGAAGGACCAAAATAGAAATTAATCAATTTATTCAGTTATAAATAAGGGGTCGTGGTCTCCAGGGGAACACAACAATTTTAGAGAACATTACGTTTCTTCAGTATTGTTTCCGCTAAACCTAAAGTGTGTATCCCCTGGAAGGCGACAAACCCCAGAATCGTCTTCAGCATCAACATACGATGATGTCAGGTATGCAATTCTGCCCTTTGCAATTTAATTTGAATAATCTAGTGATCTATGCATGTTTTAGGTTTTAGGGGAATTAAGTTTTCTCCCCCTTTCAAAAGATACAACAACACATGTGATATAGGTAAGAGCAGGTGAGATACTCGGTTCCCATGCAAATTGGAATGCTGATGAAGAATAAAAAGTGATATTCACATCGGATCGCCGTTAGGAGGTTGGATGTTAAATAGACGGAAGGATCACTTTGTTACGAAACTGGATAGTCAAGAGACAGAAATCGAAATTTTGAATTAAAGGGACCACTTCGTTACCTATGAAAAAAATTATTAACGGTTAATGTTAGAGTTTTGAAGCAAGTTGCTTGCTAGAATTTCCTAAACGGTAATCTATTATGCAGACAGAATAATGAAGTTTTTTTAGATGAGATGATAGAGGGTCTCGTCTCTCTAGTTCGAAATTTGTGAAGGAGAGTTATATCCGTAATAAATCTGTACATATGAATTCAGATTAATTTGCAATTTATGGATTGTAGGATACTAAATGGTTTAAAAAAAAAAGTTTTTTTAGTCTTAGAGGACAAAACCATTGAACGGAGCAAAAATCAGTTTTCCCGTGCCAACCATAGGGGTCCGGTGCTTCAGCTCCTCCACCGATCACAGCAGTCTATAGCCTAAGTATTGTAAATTAATTTCAGTTTATTATTATTATATATAATTGTATATATTACCTTACATTTTCTTTTTGTTTTCTGAGTAATTTACTAAATAGATTTTTTTTAATTATTTAAAGTGTATACAAATACAATATAAATTTAAAAATCAATTCGCTAATGGATTACCGCCAAAAAATTATTAAAAAAATATTTCAAACAAAAATTATTAAAAAATAACATTACAAAACAGTCAGTAAATAAAAAAAGTACTAACCATATAGCTACAGAATATTAATTTAAATAATTAAAAATTAACTAAAATATCTATTCATAATAGGTGGAGAAATGAGGGCTTTGGACGGGTTACAAACTGACAAAAGCTTCTTCTCATCGGTAAATTATTTTCGATAAGGTTTTTCCTAACTTATATTTAAGAGCTGTTCCGTCTGTAAATTACTTTACCAATTAAAAAATTTTGATTATGACCAAATATTTCCTGGATAATCTTCTTTTTCTTGTAGTGAAAAATATAAAAAATTCTATCAATTTATATCCTAATCTTTGAAAATTCTAAAACTATTAATTATTTTTAAAATAAATTAATCATAATATAGAGCAAAATATATTAAATTCATTCGTAGAATTTAAATCATTAAATAATTTTAAGAATGTCAATAAAATAGAATTATTCTACATAATTTTTCTATGTGTGGAGACTATATTCCGTTGAATGTATAGCAAAAATTATTAGGGGACAACAATTAATTAAGGAAAGGATATGAAGGAATGAGAAAGGCTCACTGCAAGAATCTATGAACTTAGCAACAAAATTTAGCAATAGAAAGATTTCTTTTTATTGCCAATCACTGATTAATTATCCATGAATTTCGAAAAAAAGAAAAAAAATTCGAAAATTAATAACAATGCTCTATCGACGGAATATTTATCGACAGCTCTTTTTATCGATAAATGCAGTACCAAAATTTAATGCCCATATTTTGCAACTGAATTTATAAATAGATTTAAAGCCTATCGGTAAGTATGAAAAATTTAACAGTAAATACAACATCTGGTGGTATTTTTTTTTTCAACTTTATATAGTTTTTTTTTCTGTTGATAAATTTATATATATATATACATATATATAATTAAAAGTAAATAATTACCAATAGATAACCATTCTCTTAGTAAATTTCTAAAAAGAATTATAAATAAGTGTATATTTATTGGTAAATTTGACCTATAACTTATAAAAAATTAAAAAAATTTACCTACAAATTTAGTATTTGTCATCAGTAAATATGTATAATTCATCAACAGATTTTATTTATATAAGTTATAGATTATATTCACCGATAGATTATTTGTTTGTCGATAAATTCTTCAGCTTTATCAACAACATAAATGCTTGTCGATAAAGTTTAATTAAAATCTGACACGGCAAGGGTGAGAAAATCAAAATAATAATAATTTCTATAACTTTGTCTAGTCTAAAAAATGCTAAGGAATATAAAAAATAAGCAATCATTGATTCAATAAATTTCGAGAACTTGGAGAGAAAAGAGAAAAATTTTTGTGAAATTTTATTGATTCAAAGTTGTTTTCTAGTCTGAAAATCATACTCTATATATACTCTATGGTTAAAAAATCCTAATTACAACAAATAAGGGAACTACTTCAAAAAAGACAATAAGTTGCCAAAAAAAAAAGGAAATTGAACCAAATACTTATAAAAAAGAAAATATTCCACTAGGCATACAAAAGGTCACAAATGGTGCTTCTATATGAAATTTCTGTAAAAAATAAATAAGAAGACGACAATTTGCCAAAAGTTGTCATAATTAGAAAAATGTGTTTTCCGAGGCTTAAACATTGGAATTTGGCTGAAAAACAACAAGCATCGCTACAAGAAAATATTAATTAGTGATGTAAATTAGCAACAAAAAATATTCATCACTAAATAGAGACAAATTCATGATGAATAACTAGTTTTGACAGATTTGCTATAGATTAGTGACATAGCGATTGAAAAAGTAGCAAAGTAGCAGCTAAATCTGGCGCCAAAAAGTTTATCGACGAATTGAAAAAATTCGTAGTTAAACCTAGCTCCAATTGTTCACACTAAGACTTTAGCGACAAAAATAAAATATTCATCGTTAAAAGTCAATACTAAATTTTAAAGACTATCTATAGTCGTTGCTAATTAGCAGCGTTAAGCTAATAAAATTATTTCATTCTAAAATAGTTCTAAAATAGAAAAAGAATTAGCAACGGATAAAAGTCATCTCTAATGAATAAAATTATTTATTTTTAAAAGAAAAGAATTAGTTACCGATACCTTAAGTCGCTAATGTTGAATTTTTGAAAATTTTGTGAAAGCTTTTAGCGACGGATCATTTTTTATCACTAATACTTAATTTTGAAAAAAGCTAGATTTAGTACGAGCTTTTAGCGACTAACTTCTTAAAATTTTAACTTAAAATCTCCATGTCAACCCTTTTATTTTCTTCTTTCTTCTTTCTTTATCTCTTTCTTCTTCATCTTTTTTTGCTTCTTTTTCCTTCATCTTTCTCTTTTTTCTTTCATTTTTTTTCTCCTTTCTTTTTTCTTTTTTTCTTTCTCCTTTCTCTTTCTTTCTCCTCTCTCTTTTTTTTCCTTTTCTTTTTCCTCCTCTTTCTTTTTTCTTCTCTTGCCACCGATTGTTCATCCACCTATTGAAGGTATATGTTTTTTTAACTTATTTATTTTCTAAAAATTAGTCATTATTTATTTTTAGTAAATTTATTTATTTGGTAGAATAACTTTTAGAATAAATAAGGTATTTTGTTGAATAAAGAATATTTAGAATAAATAATTTTTAGAAATTATTTGGTGGAATAATTTATTTTTAGATTGAATAAATTATTTGGTAGAATAAATAATTTTTAGAATAATTTTTTTTCAAATTAGTTGATAGAATAATTTATTTTTAGAGAAATGTTTGAATAAATAATTTTTGGAAATAATTTATTTTTATAATGAATAAATTATTTGATAGAATAAATAATTTTTAGAATAAATAAATTATTTGGTTGAATAAATTATTTTTAGAATAAATAATTTTTAAAAATTACATGGTAAAATAATTTATTTTAAGAAAGTAGTTAGCGAAATAATTTTTTTAGGAGTCATTTGGTAAATAGTTTATTTTTTATATAAATAAATTTTTTAATATAATAACTAATTTTTTAGAATAAATAAATTTAGAAATTTAAAAAACAAAATAAAATATTTTTAAAAATAATTTATTTTATTCACCAATCCCATTTCCCATTCACAAAAAAACAACAATATAAAATAAATAATCAAAGATAAACCACACATCCAATTCAAACCAATCATATCAATCATAAGAAAAAAAGAAAAAGAAAAAGGAAAGAGTAAAAACCCAAAAAACCCTAACCACGAATTCCATTTCTCATTGGACAAACAAAATTGATAGATCTGTAATTCAATAAAGAAGATTCAAAAAGCAAATAAAAAATAAAAATCTTAGATCTTAACAGACCATTTATAGCTTCTCTAACAGGGGGTTTAATCAAGTGAAAAATTAATAATTTAACCATTATACTAGAAAATTATATTTTTATTTATTAATTATTAATTATTAATCATTTTTAAATATTATTTATTATTACATTAAATAATATTAATAATATAAAATTTCTCTTTTTATATTTGTTTATGTTTTTATCTTCTATCCATCTATATATCTATCAATATAATATATAATATATATAATATTTTATTAATTTATTATTCAATTATGTTGATGTTAGAAAATTTATAAAATAGCTATATATTTTTAAACATAAAAAAATTATATATTCCAATTATTTTAGTTATAAATTAGGGAAATTTTATTTTTTCGTTAAAATAAGATTTTCGGCGAAATGAGACGAAAGTAAATGTAATAAAGCAATAAATAAATAGTAAACAAGTGTAAAAGAGAAAAAAGCTTACCTGGTTTTGTAGATACGAAAGGGAGAGAGACAAAAAAAAAAGCTTTAAGCCAACTTATCTATTGGTTTATGAGTTGGCTTACCTGGTTTTGCATATTTAAGATGATAAGAATGGATAGACGGCTGAGAATGAGGGATGCTGTTTTAATCAAACGGTTAAAAATGTGGAAGATGATTCTTACCGGGATGTATTCTGATTAAAGTGTAATAATATAACTGGATTTTGTATGAAAACGGCACCGTCATATACTTATATTTTTTTTCTATTTTTAATCAATAATTAAATAATTAAATTAATTGTAGATTAATTCTTTCATTATTATTTATAATAAATTATATTTAGTTTATCATTTATTTATTTTTTAAATTAAAATAAAACTAATTTGGTCATGTGACAATTAATAATTTAACCATTATATTAAAAAATTATATTTTTATTTACTAATTTTGTATTAATATTTTATTTAATATATTTCAATTTCTATGTTTTCTACATATATATATATATATATTCTATTAATGTATATTTCTATATATATATATATTTATTTATTTAAATATATTCATATTATTAACTAATATTATTTAATTTTAAATATTTTTATTTATTATTCTATTTTTAAATTAAAATAAATTTACTTTAATCAAGTGAAAAATTGATAATTTAACCATTATACTAGAAAATTATATTTTTATTTATTATTTATTATTTATTAATCATTTTTAAATATTATTTATTATTACATTAAATAATATTAATAATATAAAATTTCTCTTTTTATATTTGTTTATGTTTTTATCTTCTATCCATCTATATATCTATCAATATAATATATAATATATATAATATTTTATTAATTTATTATTCAATTATGTTGATGTTAGAAAATTTATAAAATAGCTATATATTTTTAAACATAAAAAATTATATATTTCAATTATTTTAGTTATAAATTAGGGAAATTTTATTTTTTTTATATATTTATTTTAAATTAAATATTTATAAATAGAAATAAAATAATTTTTATAGTTTAGTAATGAATTTTTAGTGAGATTTATATATTTAATTAACAAAAAAAATATAAAAAGAAAATGAAGACATAAAGTTTTGCAGCGGATTTTGTAACGAACAACAAATCTTGTCACATCTCATTCCCTTAATTCTAAGAGTGAACTAACTCACGATCTACGATAATATTAATTTGTTGATAAAACATCACTCATAATTTAATTACTTAGTATTTTTCAAATACACAGTCCAATAAATATTAATATTCTTAAATATAACTTATTATTATTTAGTACAATGATATAGATAATTCTTAAATAAATCTAAATGATAATTATGTTGGTCTGACCTTATCTAAACGTCGAAAGAGAAAAAAAGATAGAGATGTTCTACTGGTTTAGTATCCAATATCTGAAATGTTATATTTAAAGAGGGTGAGTCAACTACTCAGTGAATAGATAAATATGTAATAAGGGAAACAAATAAGGTTTAATAATAAATATATAATATATATAAATATTTCTTATAACTCAACTCGATAATTATAGTTTAAATCTCAATCAATTTCATGAATCTCAGAAAATTCAAATAATAACTCAAATCAATAATATTTTACATACATACAAATATAATTTCTTACTGATCTATCTTCAATCTAAGAACGCATGATTACTTACCTTGCAGGCCCAAGAAGAAATAGCTTCAATACACATGTGCAGAGTAATCATCCTGATCAAGGGTAAATTTATAATATTATTAAATTTATATTAACACTCATTATCAAGATGCGATCATGCAGATTTATAATAAGAGTGTATAAAAACTATTAGGGGTATTCTCAGGCCGGGTTGGGTTTCATCCCAGCCCGCAGCCCAACCCCAAAAAATATTCGGGCTGTAGTTTGCAGCCCGTGGCCCCGCCCTAAGCCCGGTTGGGCAGGGCCACTTCAGGCCTGAAAGGATTCGGGTCGAGTCGGGCTGGCCCGATATTTTTTTTTGAAATTAAAAAAAATGAAGGATAAAATTTTTTTAAAAAAATTTCAATAAAATTTATCTATAAATATTACTTTAAAATTTATTATACCAAATTATATCTAATAATATATAAATTACTATATCAATATTTATGATAACTAAATTATTTAATTATTTAGTTATTTTATTATTCATTTCATTATTCAAGTAAAAATATATAAAATATAAAAATTATTTCTAATGGATTAAATTTTTAAGAGTCCCAAATATCATAAAATACATACAATATTTTAAAATTTTAAAACTTTTTTATATGAAATTTAAATTACCAAAATATTTATTTTTAAAAATATAAAAAAAAATAAACACCTCGGGCCGGGTCGGGCTGGCCTGAAGATTTTCAGCTTCAATCTGAAGCCCGACCCATAGCATAGCTCGGGTCTAGATTTAGACCCCATGGCTCGACCCTATTATGGGTTTGGGTCGGCCTAACCCAGCCCGAACCCTTAGGGCAAGGTCAGGCTAGGTTTTTCGGGCCGCGACTTTTTGAATACCCCTATGAATCATTTATCCAACACAATATAATCAATCAATCATATATATATAATAAACTACCATTATTTGTTCTCAATATATATAAGAAAATAAATATCATTCAAAAATAAAATCATCACTTTGAATTTAGTAAATTCTTTTCTAAAATCATATATATATATATACATAATACTGTAGAAATACAATGATATATATTTACTCACTCACCTGGGTCGAATACTATATTCGTTTAATCAATAGGGTTCCTTTGGTACTCTATATCAGCACCTGGTTTTATTCTTATAATAATATAAAAATATTATTTAATTTAAATTATATCTAGCTACTAAGAATGTATGCTATAAAGATGACGTGTAGTTTCGGTCCTTATAAATTCTAATGATATCTTTGCAAAATCGGTATCCCTCAAAATTTTCAAAATTATACTACAATCAGTATTTCTAATTTCTAAGTCAATTGTTATCTAATTCTTCGATAACATTTTCAGTAACTCAAATGTAAAAGTTTACTAAGTATTTATAATATTTCTATACACAATTTAATTTAATTTTAGTTTATTTATTTTAATAGCTTATTTGAATACTAGTTTGATTATGATGATAATGAGTTATGACTGCCATGACGACGAGAGCTTGCTCATCGCTCAATGCTACTTGCTAGTCAGGTTAGTTGCTTAGGCTATACCGAGAAGGTGAAACCCTATATATTGAATTTTAAGATAAACGTGTGAACTAGGAGAGCCAAATAAGAAATCAACTACGCAATTTGGATTTAATGTGGTTTCTATCAAGTAATTTATATTCTTATACAATTATGTGATTGTTTGTCTATTTGAAATTCGCACAATCCTTATTTATTAGAAAAGTATTATATGGATAACTATATAACTCATTAAGTCGAATATTTATCCCTGTTAACCATTTTGCTTCCATGTTACTGATCGAGTGTGGAAATAAATTTTATAGAGTAACTCCTATCTTTTATTCGTCAGCAAGAGAATCTATTTATTTATTTATTTACTTCAGTACAATTTTTTTTTCATTTGGTATATTACATCATATTTACCAATTTTCTTATATTGTCATTAATGGTTTTCATAATATTAAATCAGCGTGATCCTTTAATTTTATTCAAGAGTTTAAGCCAGACGTTAAGCAAGCAGAAGAAGATATTCAGATTCTTGAGATACATGAAATTGAAGAGATATATAAAAATATAAGTGTAAAGAAATTGACGTTCAATTCATTAAATTGCATTAATTTTCAAAGCATTGATATTTATGAGGATCAATTATTTTAGTTGTACTCTCTCTTTTACAATAAATTAATCAGTTAAAATTTCAAAGAAAAAATTTTGTTTCAAATCTTTTCACGAGGGTTTTACCATTTTCAGAGTACTGCCTCAGTTCCAAAAAAATTATTACTTTTTTCCTTTAGGGATGTCCTAAAAATTTTTTTGTCATTTTTTATTAGTATTATTTTTTTATTTCATTTTTATTTTCACACCTTATGAATTAATATTTATCTTAAACATGTATTGAATGTGAAAACATAAATTTAAATAAATTTTGCACTTGACAGTGATATAGAAAAATATTATTATATTAATTGTACTCTTAACTTTTGTCCCCCAAACAAAAAATTACAGGTCACAAATTTTTGCATGGGAGATATTTATTTGGCATGGGTGCTTTCAATTTCAAGCTACAAGCTCGAAGGTCAATTTTTCTTGAAGGGAAGGAGTAGACATAGTGATCTTAAAATATTCTATAATTATTTTGTGCTTGATTTTATCGATTGTTCTTGAATTTATGTAATTAATATTTTTAAACTTCAATTTATCCTAATAAAATTCTTTAACTTTAAATTTTTTCCAATAATATCCTTGACTAGTGAACTCTATGTGGAGTCCACATATAAAAAAAAATTGACAAGTCATTTCCCACACGTGTAAAAATCACATTTTCTCCACTTCTTTTCTCACAATCTTTTCCACTCACCAGCATGAAATCCCTTGAATAAGCAAACCAACAAGCCTTTTAATGAGAACTGAATTCGAAACAGCCTCAAATACAACAGTCCTATGCACATCTAAATATGCTCTGATCCATACTAGTGGCGAATCCAGAAAAAGTGCAAGTTGGGGTCCATATATTGAGCTTACATATCAAAGATAAAACAACAACACAAATGCAGTATAAACTAAAATTTTAACACATTAATGGTCTAAACTCTTGTCTTAAAAAGCAATACAATAGAAAATGCAAAGTGACAATATTGTTTTTATTGAATGATAAAAGAATTTTAGTTGTTTAAAAAAATATTTTCTTTTTAAACTAATTAGGTTTGAAGGGGAGTATTGGTGCAACGGTAAGTGTTGTCGCCGTATGACCTGAGGTCACAGGTTCGAGTCGAGAAAATGGCTTCTTGCAATTAATTACAAGGAAAAGCCACATACAAAAACCCAATGGGTCCGACCCTTTCCCGGACCCCGCTCATTGCGGGAGCATTCGTACACCGGACTGCCCTTTTTTTAAACTAATTAGGTTTAATTAACAAGTGTAATTTAAGTTTGTATAGGCTGTGATTTTAATAAGTCTAGATTAATTGAGTCTAATTTTTTTTACTTGGGGTCCAATTTTTTCTTTATTTGGACTTTAATATATTACATTATTAATATAGAGAAAATTACATTATTTCCTATTTTTTAATTTTGATTTTCATTTATACAATTGTTTATTTTTTTTCACTTCTAACATTTTCTTTTTCAAGTCTGCGGTTTTTAAAATTTTTATTTTCAGCTTTACATTTTTGCCTTTTTTGCCCTTTTTGTTTCTTTCTTCTTTATAATTCTAAAAAACATATCTAAAACCAACCTTTTTTAGGTATTTGTCAATTGCATTAGAAGACATTTTGGTTTTTTTTCTTTTGATTCTTCCCTTTTCCTATTTCCATTTTGAGCTCTTCTTTAGTTTCCTCCACTATCTGTGTATCCATTTCATTTATATTAGCACTAATTTTCAATTTTTTGCTGGGAAATCGGGTTGTGCAAAAACTATATTTATATCTAAAGCTGAGTTTGTTGCGCGTCAATCGTAGATTTGAAATGTCAAACTTGCAAAGAGATGATGAGATTACTGAATTTATTTTGCCTGCAACTGTGAAAGGCGAGAGGGAGAGAAGAGTTATATACTGACATATATCAATATATACATACATATATTGTTATTCTTTTATTAAAGTTTACACCTAAAATTAATCACTTTTGGTGGTTAAGGAAAGCGGAAGGTGGTTAAAAGAAAATGGGAAGTTAGCAAAAAAAATGAGGCTTAAATCATGGCAAAAAATGAAGCTTAAATCATGGGCATTAAAATATAGAGTGTGGTGGTTATTTGGGAGTATGAAAATTAATGGAAGTTTTTGAAGAAGTGGGAAGTTATCCTAAAAGCAAGAAGTCACTTCCATGAGAAAAGATTTAAAGGAAAAAAAAATGAAAGAAGAAGGGCTCTCCAAGAACCATCACAAACACTTAATTATCAGTCTTAGAATAGATAAAACTCTCAATTTTAGAAATTAAAGGTGCAGAATTCGAATTCCGCGAGAACAAACTCCAATTCCACTGTAGCAAAATGTCAACTTTTTTAGTTAATTTAGTTTATTCATTTCTTCTATTTCAGGTTACTTAGCTTTACCTTTTTAATCCAGTATATTTCAAGCTTAGTATTGTAATACACTATTCAAATTTTGAAATTAGTGAATTTAATACAATCATGGCTCATTCTTCAGCCAAACAATATTTTTTCACAGTTGTCATTCTAAAGGCCAGTTTTTCCACAACTGTCATTCTACAGGTCAGTTTTTCCACAGCTTTCACTAATATCATATTTTGCTGTAAAATTCAAATGAACTTACTAGAGGGAGTTTGAAAACTTTAATTTCTCTTTGATCCTTTTAGAAATCCACACAATTATTTGGTAAAAGTCAAATTAGGCGCATCTTGATCGAGGACCCTTTATCCTCTGGCATACCTGCACCAAAATTAAAAGGCCAAAACGTGTTTTTCTCTTAATTATTTTTTGATGAAACAGTAATATATACCAATATATATCTACATATATCAATATATACTGTTATTTTTTAGTTAAAGTATATGTAAGATATACCAAAATATGCTAACATATATGTGATATATATCTAGTTATGTGTAATATATATTGATATATGTGTACATGTACCAACAAATACTAACATATATAATTATTCTTTAGTTAAAATATATATAATATATACTGACATATATCGATAAATATTATAATGATTCGGTTGAGAGCGACATCATTTCTAGGAAGAAAATAAACAAACAAAATTCAATTGTCTAATAAGAGTGGGTACAATATGATATTTTTACCAAAATGAAAGTTTACCAACCATCAATGAAATTTTTTTATAATATGATCATTTATATCAAAATTGACCCAATATGCCAATATATTGTTATTCTTTTGTAATAAATTTTTTAAAAAATAGTATAAAATTGATATATATTTAGTATAATAACCGTAATGAAAAAAAATATTTTTATTATTTTTTTTGAATTTTTTTTATAACAACTGGGGATTTTTTTCTTTAGTCATAATGCACAACATATGTTCGATGAAGTATTTAAAAAATAATTTTTTAATTTTTTAAGATTTTTATGAAATCTACAAATTATATCAACTTATTCAATAGTTATATTGATTTAATTAATTTATATGAAAATGTATTCATTAATTTATGATAATTAATTAATATAAAAATAAATTGAGATAATAAATTAATTAATATATGACATATTTATTACATGTAGTTACATATAACTAGATATATAAGTAATCAAAATTAAAATTTGAGCCTTATAAAAAATTAATATATTTTATTGTTGAAAAAGTAATTTAAAATACTAATTATATTTAGCCTTACTTAATTATTTATTATTTGTTGAGTTAATTATAAAATTACCTTAACAAGTAAAAATATTTTGAAAATTACTCAATTTTTTTAAGAAGTCCCAAATTTGAATTTAAAATTAAAATTATATATATATTAAAAAAACACTAAAAGCCTATGTTGAATAATTGTGTGTACTATAGCTCATTACTGCAAGTGCACGGATCATAACAAGTGATAAAATAATAATGAAGATCGTTCCCACATAGAATGAGATATTTGACTAACTAAAATTCAATTTTGACTATTATTTGAAAATAGAAAAATTATTATCGAACAATCTCCAATTTAAAATTCAAAATTAAATTAAATTAAGAAAATTATCTACTAATTCAAGCTTCAAATTCAAATTCAAAATTTTAAATTCAAATAAATTTAGATTGACAAGTAGGATTATGTGTCATTAGAATTATTTCAAATGGGCAAAAATAATTTTTCAAACTAATTCAAATCATTCTTGAATCAAAGTTATCAATTTCTTAAATTTTAATGTTCATCTTTCTCAAGCAAGAAAATTAATGATTGATGGAATTTATAAGTTTTATTTTCATGCATAATAAACTACAATAATCTATTAAGCTTAAAGAAACTAAGTTGGTATCTAGATTATTCTTTTATCTCTAAAATGAATTTCTAAAGTTGTTAATTTTTACAACCAAAATCATACCTAGCTTTCACTCAACATATGATTTTAATTTAACAAGCAATTGGTGGCCAGTAAATCACAAGCATTAAGATCAAAATCAACAAAACTTTAATTCAAAACAAGAATGAATCAATCTATTAAATAGCCATCATCCATAAATCAAAATCCACCTAATCCCACTAAGGAGATTAGTTACTCATAACTAAATTAAACATAAAAACCGTAGAAGTTAAGAAACCAAACATGAAATCCATAATTCTAATATTCAATTCAATAAAATAACAAAACCATTAAAGAAATTGTAAACTTGAAAATTTAAACCAAATATGATGTTTAAAATAGATGGATGAAGCTTGCAGAAATGTTGGCATTCTCCTCAAAGCACTATCTTCTTCTTCCTTTGATCTCCTCTCCAATAGTGGATGAAGCTAATCATAGAGACCAATGAAAAGCTTAGAAGAGTTACCCCAGGATGACTAATGTCGGCTCTCTCCTATCTCAGTCTCTCCCCCAATTCAAAATTTCCAAATGTTTTATAATATCCAACTACCTAAAAACAGACTCCTACTTCAAATCTACTTCTGCAGAATTTGAATTTTTATTTGCAAGCCAATTTTCTATTAGATAGAAAACTTATCTCAATTTGACTCCTTCATAAACATTATAGCCCTTGAAGATTAGATAGTATAGGAGCTTGAATCATCTCAATTGAACTTCGGACACCCAAGATATGACCAAATTATTCTTAGTAGTTCGGAGTAAAATTCTGCTTCAGCATCTCAGGCCTAATTTTGACTTAATAGTTGGAGGTCCAACAAATCTTGGATTTTAATGAACCAGACCTCTTTGTAAATCTTGAGATGTCCTATACAAACTTCATGAAAACAACCTTTCCAATGTCAAAATCATCACCGAAATATTTATTGAAGCTTTAAGGGTTCAATCTGCCTAAAATTTCACTTTGCAAGAGTCCTACAAAAATTAATTCAAACTAAGCTTTATTCAAAAATAATGAACTTAAAACTCATAAATAAGCTCAGAATAAATTAATTCAACTCAATTTTATGCTAAAACTTATAGAAAAATATATGGTCAATATGCACTTATCAAATGCTCCCACACTTGAACTTTTGATTGTCATCAAGCAAATTAACCATCATTAAATCAAACCCCAACAATCAACCAAACAAAATTAACCAAAGAAAAATAAAAATTACTTATCCTCAACTTAACGCACTAAATTTCAAAGAATTATAACCTTAAACAACTTCAAAAACTAAGCACACTTATTTATTAAGGTGATTTGCAAAAACTTTTCTATAAAACCATAGCCATAAGAAATTCATCATAACTTAATTAATCCAAGAATATAGGAAGCAACACTAAGTAGCTAACTCTACACAATAATTAAGGATCAATAGGAACTATTTTTTTAGCATTATTATTATATATATTCAATGGGTGCATTTTATGCTCCATCTCATTATTATTGTTATTTTCTTTCTCTTTTTATCTTTTTTTTTTTCATATTGGATGCATTTTATGCTCCATTCCACCTTTATTACCTAAAGCGAGTGCGTTTTACACTACATCTCACAAAAAATATATTTTTATTTATTAATTATGCATAATTCACATATCATATCCCCACATAATTAAACAATTAACTACCTTAGTGATACATACCAACTTAAAAATCTATTACATTACAATGAACTCAAAAGACTATGATAAATACAATTATAACTATTCTTTTAAAAATAAGTGCTTATAACCTCATCCATTCCATGCATTAAATTGAAAATAAGCAAAAACTATTTTTAGTCTAGCTAAAAGAGTTTAATTATCATGTTAAAATAGAAAATAATAATAATTAACACATTCAATAACAAGTAAAGAACAAGTAGGAATAAAACTATAACCCAGTAGATTGCAAAATAGGAATAAAATAAATTCTAATATTTATTAAAAACTGAAATTTAAATCTAGTATAAATAAAAATAAAAAGAAACAAAATTAAATAAGAATAAAAACAAAATAAAATCTAATCAAATATCATATAAATCAAACTAATAATAAGAGTTAATTGGAATCTTCTAAGCATCTCCCTCTTCCTTCTTAATAGTTTCTACACTGAACTGCTCTTTCTTAGGGATCTTAAGAGGTCTTCCTCTCTTATTCTTTTTCAATTTTGAAGGCCTATCTCTCTTCCTTTTGATTGGTGATGGCTTAGGTTCATCATCATCACTTGAAATATTATCTAAAACCACCAAGTCAAGTTGTGATCTAGCTTTTTCACTAGATTTCTCCAATTTTTCCCTCTCCACTATTTCATCATGATCCATAGTGTATTCATTAGGATCAGGATAAGCACGCTTAAAAGCATAGAAGGCGGTGAGTTGTTCAGGTATTTCTACAGGTGGATTCACATAAGGTTTTGCAGGATCCCAAATGTTATCTCCATATTTTCAACCTCAAGTGTATAAACTTTCTTTATTATTCATCTTTCTATATTCTAAGGTTTTGCTAATGATGAATTAAACTTGATAGGAACTCAACATTATATCAAGAATAAATAAAGACTAATTCTAATACCACTCAACTAAAGAAATTCTACTTAAACTCTTATTATTATTAAAGTTGATTAATTAAAAACAAATTCTTAGTTCACTAGGATTAGAAGTTCAATTTAAAATGAAAGACCAAATATAACTCCAATCCTATTAAAACTAAAACATCTTACTAAAATTTAATTAAAACCTAATACTAAAAAATTATATAATAATTAATTAATTTTTTTCAAAAAACTAAAAAAAAATTATTATTTTATTATATTTTTTTAAAATCTTTAATCTTCTTTTTTTATATATATATATATATAGGAGATAAAAACATAAATTAAAGAAAAATTCATAAAACTAAATTAAACACAATAGCAAAACAAATTAAGATAACTACTATCCTCCTACACTTAATCTTTTCATTGTCCCCAATGAAAAATAAGCAGCCTTAAACAAGAAAAGCCACAAATAACAAGAAAAAAGAAAATATAATAAGAAAAAGATAAAGAATGAAGGCTTCTCTAAGTTATGGTGACGCTGGAGGTGATGGAGTCGGAGAAGGGACAGACAAACCCGAAAGCTCTATATACTTTATTAACTTGTAATTATGATAAGTCTGGCTTCTCTCCATATTGATAATTCTTCGATTCATGGACCCTAGTTGGTCTCCTATTGTCCTCTGCTACTCCTCCATGACATTTAACTGCGCGCTCATTTACTTATTTGTTTCGTCCATTGTATCGAGCCGCTGTAAAACTTGTCACCATCCTTGTTCTTCATTGTCATTATCATTACCCCTTTTCTTCATCACTTTCCTCTAGCTCATCTTCTTCCTCATCATTTGTTGGTTGGTCACTTGTTGAAGCACTACTAGAACCTCCTTGAACTAGTTTTTTGAAACACCTTCTTGTTGTGGGATCCTTTAATCTACTGTTTACATCCAGAATCTCAGCACGGCATAATGTGTCATAGGAATAGGGCTCTCCACTAATGCTCTCCATTGTGGTAATGTTAGAATCAAGAATATTAAAATAAATTGTCAATCCAGTAACAATATGACCCAATAAAATAGTGCTTTTTGGATGTTGAGCAATAAACATCAAACTTTGAAAAATATAATATGTTGTAGAAATTTTCTTATTCTTATATGCACAATACAACATAAATAATTCTTGAGTTGATACATTATTACTCTCTCTTTTTCAAACACAAAATGACACATAAATTTATGCAATAACAATAGACTACGATCATGAATTAACCTGTTAGGTGCATTTCTAATGCTGAACGAATTAAACCCAGTTAATATCTTTCAGAATTTATCAATGTTAAATTCTTTGGAAGGAATACTGGCACCTCCTTTAGGTAAGCCTAAAGCCTTGAACATCACATCATAATCAATCACATAATCCACATCTGACATTCTACACTCTAAATTCTTATCTTTGAATTTTGACATTTTAAGAGTTATTAAGAATTCAAGAGTGAGTTCTCTAAAAGTGTCATATCTTTTTTCTACCAATTTTTTTCATCCTAATCTAGAAAACAATTGATTCAATATAGCATCAATACCCAAATGTTCAAATATACCATGGCTATAATATCTACAAAGAGAAATATTTCTTAAGCATAGAGATAGAAATCTCTTACCTTCTTCTTGAGTATAAATGGAAAAAAGGAGCATCAAAGCGGGAAGATATATCTACCTCATCCCTTTCAGAGCTTGAAACCTTCTCCTTCCCTTTCCTTGTTGAAGCTTTGAGTGACAGGTAAAGTGTATTTGGTAAGGATTTATTTATTGTGGAAGAAATTGAGAGAATTTTGGAGAGTTATGGTTATTGATTTTGAAAGACAGATGAGAGTGTGAGAGAGAGAATAAGAAGAAGAAGAAATAAGTGAGGAGAGAGAAGAGATTGATTGGGTTATTTATGTTTGTAAAATCTTTTTTTCCCGAAATAGCCCTATCGCTATCGCACTGCTACTTGTGCAACAAGGGCTACTTCTTTTGTTGCGATCTCGTGACTCTGCACAATGGCGACAGTAGCACAGCCTGTGCCGGGCTTATTTTCATTGATTGCGCTCAAGCGAGCCAGCGAGAACGCTACGAAATTTTTTTTTCAAGAACAAAAACACCATTCAAACTTACCTTTTCGTGCCATTTCTTCTCCACTTTTGCTATTTGATTTACAATATAAATAAAATATTAAACAATATAGAATTAAAATCTTTAAACACTAAGAATTGTGCAAAATTAAATATTTTCACTTCCACCTAAAATTTTTTATCTCTCCCAACCTGAAAAATACCAATAAACTCAATTACTAACTCTAATATTATGTGTAATAATTATTAAAACTTCAGATTAACTAAATCAAATGAAATAAAACTACTAAAAAATACAAAAATTAAATGGAAATAAAGAAATAGAAAATTGGGTTGCCTCCCGAAATCGCTTGTTTAAAGTCATTAGCTCAACTTTCCATGTCCCTCATGGCGAAAATCAACAAATCACTTTCCTGTTTGCAATTTCATGCTTCCCTAACTCTTCAAAATCATACTTCTTTCGAGATGGAGTTCATGGTAGGGTTTTCCAATCTAAAATGTCACTAGAAAACCTATTATTTTCACCCTAGGAATATTTACTCCACTCTTCTTGATAAGTATCTTTTTGATTTTTCTTGTTAGGACCATCATGCATTAAATTGTCAATAGTGAGCACTTGAAAACAACTATGCATTGGGGTAGATTATTCATTGATTTGATTATATTAAATTCTACTTTATCATCCTCAACTCTTAATGTCAATTTTTCTTCTCGTACATCAATTAGTGCTCTAGCAGTTGCCAAGAACAATCTTTCAAGAATCAATGGGATTTCTATATCCTCTTCCATCTCTAGGATGACAAAATCTACAAGTAAGTGGAACTTGTCCACCTCTACCAGCACATTCTCCATAATCCCTAAGGGATGTACTATCATCTTCGTAGTCTTCAAATCGATAAATCCAAGCTTTTTGCAAATAGAATTTGGCATTGGACTCACACTAGCACCTAAATCGCATAAAGTTTTATTAAAATCAACATCACCAATAGTGCGAGGTATAGAAAAACTCCCTGAATCCTTCAACTTGGATGGAAGTTTATTTAGAATCACCGCACTACATTCTTCGTTGAGAGCAACTCTTGCATTTTCTTCAATAGGTCTCTTATTGGAAAGAATCTCCTTCAAAAATTTGACAAATGAGGGCATTTGAGCAAGAGCATCTACAAAAGGTATATTGATTCTCAGCTGCTTGAACACTTTAAGAAACTTCTCATATTGTTTCTCCACTTTTTTATTTTTGAAGCCTTTAAGGAAATAGTACATGTGGCACATGAGGCTTCACTTAACTCCTAGAAGGGAGTGTATCTCCTTTCTCTTTTTCCTTCTTAGTCTCTTTATTTTGTTTATCTTCTTTAACTTCTTCACCTTCTCTTTTTGATTCAACTTTCTTTGGAACCACCTCTTGTAACTGCTTCCCACTTCTAAGTGTAATTATTTTGCAATGTTCACTGAGATTTATTTCTTTTTTACTCGGCAAAGCTCCTTGACTTCTTAAATTTGAAGAACTAGCTATTTGCCCAACTTGCACTTTAAGGTTCTTGGTTTGACTTGCAATTTGATCCATCCTAACTTCCAACCTATCATATTGCTTATCTAATTTGTCAAACCTCTCACTAGAAGTAGAAATAAATTTTTCTAAAGCGGTTTCATAACCCATCTTGTTGTCTTGGTAATTAGCTTGATCTTAACCCATATTAGGAATTTGTGGTTGGTACATCCCTTTTTGGTTAAATTGGTTCCCTTGATTTTCGTGGTTTCCTTGATTTCCACCCCAAGACAAATTTGGGTGGTTTCTGCAACTAGGGTTGTATGTATTTCTATAAGGTATTTGTTGAGCTCTATTTTAATTTCCCACAAAATGGACTTGTTCTTGAGCTGGTGGTTTCCACCACACCCTTCACAACCTGCAGTGGCAAGATTAACATATTCTAACTTCCTAACTAAGGCATCAAACTAGCTAAAAGTAGTGAAATTTCATTATGTACACCAGCCACCTTCTTATGTAAAGACCTCTCACTAAACCAATGGTAATTATTTGCTACCATGGATTCAAGTAATTCTAATGCTTCAGCTTTATTTTTGTTCATAAGTGCACCACCAGCAGCTGCATCAATTGTACTCCTCAATGGTCCTATTATCCCATTATAAAATATTTGAACAATTATCCATTTTGGAATCCTATAGTAAGGGAACTTCCTTTGAAGGTCTTTAAATCTTTCCCATACTTCATAAAGCAATTCACCATCAAAATGCTTAAAACTAGTTATATCATTTCTTAATTTTACAGTTTTCCCAGAAGGAAAATATTTTTCCGAAAATCCTTTAGAGAGATTATCCTAAGTGGTGAAAGTTCTAGCACCTTGATCTTGTAACCAAGCTTTTGCCTTGTCCTTCAATGAGAAAGTAAGAAGGCGTAGCCTAATTGCATCATTACTGAGTCCATTCATCTTAATCATATCACAAATTTTTAGAAAATTTTCCAAATGACCAATAGCATCTTCCTGGTCTAAACCATAGAAAAGTTGTTGTTGTTGAGCGTTGTTGTTGAGAGCTGGTTTAAGCTCAAAATTGTTAGCATTTACTACAGGGCGAGTAATGCTTGATCCAATCTAAGGATTAGGCATGGCAAGTTCTCTCAGAGTGAGATTTCTTAGTTGAATTTGATCTTGCGGGTCACCCATGTTTACTTCTTCATCACCAGCTTCTTCCAGCATAACCCTACTTTCTTCTTCTAGAGACTCATGTGCTCGAATTTGTTCCTTTTTTTCTCTTTCTAAGCGAAGTCTCTCCCTTCTTGCTCTATTATTCTCTCTACACTACTTTCAATTTTAAGATTAAATTCTTCTAATACAACTTGTTTATTACAATGCATAAAATTCATGCAGAAAAGCAAAAGAAAATAATTAAAATAAAATTTTAAATTAATAGTCTATTCGAACTTACTGATATCAAATTAATTTCTCATTCCTCGGCAACGGCACAAAAAACTTATTGAACAATTATATGTGTTATAGCACAGTACCGTAAGTGCACGAATCATAACAAGTAGTAAAGTGATAATAAAGATCGTTCCCACAGAGAATGAGCTATTTGAGTAATTAAAATTCAATTTTGACTATTATTTGAAAATAGAAAGATTAATTTGATATTTTAAAAATTATTATCTAACAATCTCCAATTTAAAATTCAAAACTAAATCCAAATTTAAAATTAAATTAAATGGAGAAAATTATCTAGTAATTCAAACTTCAAATTAAAATTCAAAATTTTAAATTCAAATAAATTTATATTAATAAGTAGGATTTGGTTTCATTAGAATTATTTCAAATGGAAAAAAAAATAATTTTTCAAACTAATTCAAATCTTTCTTGAATCAAAGTTACCAATTCCTTAAATTTTAATTTTCCTATTTCTCAAGCAAGAAAATTAATGATTGATGGAATTTATAAGTTCTATTTTCATGAACATTAAACTACAGTAATCTATCAAGCTCAAAGGAACTAAGTTAGTCTCTAGATGATTCTTTTATCTCTAAAATAAATTTCTAAAGTTATTGATTTTTACAATCTAAAATCATACATAGCTTTCACTCAACATATGATTTCAATTTAACAAGCAATTGATGGTCAGTCAATCACAAGCATTAAGATCAAAATCAACAAAACTTTAATTCAAAACAAGAATAAATCAATCTATTAAATACCCATCATCCACAAATCTATATCCACCCAATCCCACTAAGGAGATTAATTACTCATAACTAAATTAAACATAAAAACCATAGCAATTAAGAAACCAAACATGAAATCCATAACTCTAATATTCAATTCAATAAAATAACAAAAGCATGAAAGAAAATGTAAACTTGAAAATATAAACCGATTATAATGTTCAAACTAGATGGATGAAGCTTGCAGAAATGATAACATCCTCTTCAAAGCACAATCTTCTTCTTCCTTTGATCTCCTCTCCAATAGTAGATGAAGCTAATCATAAAGACCAATGAAAAGTGTAGAAGAGTTATCCCTGGATGGCTGCTATCAACTCTCTCCTATCTCGGTCTCTCCCCCAATTCAAAATTCCCAAATGTTTTATAATATCCAACTACCCAAAAACATACTCCTACTTCAAATCTACTTATGCAGAATTCGAATTTCTATTTGCAAGCTAATTTTCTACCAGATAGAAGCATTATCTCAATTTAAATCCTTCATCAAATTGTATCCCTTGAAGATTAGATAACTTTAGGCTTTTGAATCATCTAATTGGACTTTGGACGCCGAAGATATGCCTAATTACTCTTAGTAGTTCGGACTGGAATTTTGCTTTAGCATCTCATTCCTAATTTCAACTTAATATTTAGATGTACAAACGATCTTGGATTTTAATGAATCAAACCTTTCTAAAAAGTTTGAGATGCCCTCTACCAACTTTATGAAGACAACTTTTCCAATATAGAACTCTATCATCACTGAAATCTTTATTGAAGATTTAAGGGGTCCAATCTGCCTAAAATTTCAGTTTGCAAGAGTCCTACAAAAACTAATTCAAACTAAGCTTTATCGGAAAAAAAAAATTTAAAATACATAAATAAATTTAGAATAAATTAATTCAACTAAATTTCATACTAAAACTAATAAAAAAATATATGATCAATATACACTTATCAGCCTATCTTTTTAATAATATTGTCTTTATTAGCAATTACCTTTATTTTTGTCCACGTCTTTTATAATTGATTAAGTTTTATTAATTAATTTATAGTATTTGTGTTACTGATTGCCAAGAAAGGCTTTTGTTAGTTCATTTGTAATAAATTAATTATTGTATAGTATTTATATCAGGTGCTTGCCAAAAAGATCATTTATTAGTTTATTTATAGACTTATAACAGCACGTAGACTAACACACAATCAATTCCTTCCGTATTTTTGCAAATTAAAACAATTATTAAAATTAAAATTGAAACTTTTTGTTATATGCCGTAAATTTGAAAACACATCTAGTTTTAGTTTTGTAAATAGTCCCTTTTTTAATTGGGGTCCAATTGTTTTTAGGAATATTCACAAAACTAACTAAAAAATTAAACCTCTTTCCAATAGAACGATAGTAAGAAAAATTTTTCAATTATATACAGCTAAAAGTTTACAGTTTGCAAAAATACAGAAATTGAGATAGAGATTTTTTACGTTTCAATGGATAGGTGAGGACACAAACAAGGGATAACGGACCCCACAATGATATACATATTCTCAAATAATAAAAGTTAATATATATTGTGAATCTAACTTTTTTACTCAAATTGTGATTGAAATATATATATATATATATATATATTAACTTTCATCATTTAATAAGCTTATTTTTTTTATATAAATTAAATGTAATCACAAATTTTTAATCAATTTTTATCTTTTTTATTTCTCATTTTCTTTGTGTGATTTCAAAATGATGATATAAAAGTGTTTCTATATAAGATTTTTCATTTTTTCATTTTTTTATTTTACTATCTATAAATTTTTATATCGGTAAATTTATTATTTTTTCTGTTTATCAATATATATATACTAAAATTATATGTAGAATTACAAATATATTAATTATTTTTTAGATGAAATTTTTAAATTTTAAATTTATTTTTTACACTTTTTATAATTAATTTAAATTATTAAGGATGAACTAAAATATATTTATAAATGTTTATTTTATTATTTTAAAATTAAACACTATTTTATGAGAGTTATAGCTAATAAAAATTTTATAAATATAAATTTAATAAAAAGTAATATATATCAACATATAACAAAATATATTATAGTTTTATACTATTATTTCTTTAAAATTTTAACAAGTATATGTTGTTATATGAAACATATACCGACATATCACTAAACATATATTACTTTTATACTCTTATTCATTTAAATTTTAACAACTATATATTGTAATATGTAACATATATTGATATATAACTAAACATATACTATATAAATTATAAAAATACCATTTTATATGTAACATATATTGACATATATCAACATTTACCGATATATACTAACATATATTGTTATTCTTTAGTTAATTTCAAATTATATAAATTTTAGACAAAAGATTTCTTTTAAAAAATACGGTGGATATAGACATTAAAAATACATGGTGCCTATAAATTACAAAAACGTCGTTTTATATATAACATATACTGAAATATACCAGCATATAATGCCATTATTTTTGTTAATTTTAAATACTTACATATATTGTTATTCTGTAGTTAAAAAATATGTAACATATACTGACATATACTCACGTATATTGTTATTCTTTAGTTAATGTATATGTAATATATACTAGCATATACCGATAGATACCAATGTAAAGTATATGTAACATATAGCAATATATATATATAGTTATTGCATTACAAAAGAAAATTTATATATATCTATTGTTATTTTAGTATATGAAGATATATGTTCCATATAAATTCATATATTAATTATCTTAGAAAAAGATTATCAGTATGCAGTTCTTATATTTTAATATATGATAATTATAATTATATGTATCTATTATTTTTTAAAAGAAATATATTAAAATGCAACTGTAATATCTTAGTATATAAAGGTATATATAACATATACCTATATATACTTATTATCTTAGAGAAAAAATTTTAATATGCACCTATCATATCTTATAATATTCAAATATATATTAACTATAACTATATATATATATATATATCTATTGTCTTTCAAAAAAAAGTATCTATATGGAGCCGTAATATTAATAGTTTTGAATTAACAAAGAGAAGCATAGGCTGTAGATGACATGATTTCTATCAATTTACATGTGTATGGGAAATGAAATGTCAATTTTTTGACATACGAAGTCCATGTAGTTTTGCCTCGCTGGAAAATGAAATCAATTATATTACAAGGAAAATTAAAAGTTTAAAAATTTTAACCGCACAAATTGAAATTTAGTGACATTAACATTATAGCTGAAATTAAGCCATGATTTAATTAATTCTAGTTTAATATATTAATTTTTAATTAAGATTTAATTTTATCTTTTTCCTTGTCTTATTTCAATTATGTTGTCTTTCCTTTTTGGATTAAAATTTTCTTTTTCTATATTTTTAACTAAGACTATACATATATTAATATGATTTTTAAAAAAATACATATATAAATATGTATTATTGTGGAATTATTTAACATTTTATAAATAACATATTTTTTTAAAAATGCAATTTTAAATATAATTTTAAATTAAAATAAAATTATTTAAAAGTTAAAAATAAAATATAGTTAGAAAATAATACAAAATTTAAGATAAATTAATGCATTGGACCTATATGTTATCAGAGTTTGATGGAAACATAGATATTATTAGATGACAACTCATGGACGGCTTTCAATTATTGGTATGCAAGAAGTGTTGTGGGAGCAATATAAGGACTTGGAAGAAAAAAACATCTTCAAATGACTTTTAATTTTCAAAGTCTCCTTTGGATTAAGTTATTGGAATCTTAGCCATAGAAAAAAACAATAATTCCAAATCGATATTGTCACTTTCAGTTCTCATATTGCTTTCAGGTTTAGCTGGATCTGTTAATTCTAGTGTAATTTCTATTGGAAATTGGTAGTAAGTTTCAAATCACATTTAAAGAGAATACATATCTAATAAAATCTACTCTCGTATAATTAATTAGTGGATGGTGAATTTATTGATTATCACTTTTATATTTGACTCAAATTGATCCGAGTTAATAATTTTTTTTTGTAATATAAAAAATTTAATTTTATTAATAAAATAATAGACATTTATTTAGATATTTTTATTTTACAATTTTTCCCTTGAATTTTTTCCAACATCTAATCTAATGTCTATTCATTGAACTCAATTTTTGTTTTAAAAAATATTTTTATTTTAAATTAATCAAATAATTTTATTACTTTAGAACTATTAAATAAATTAAATATTTGTCTCAAAATTTAATTAAATATCTAAAAAGTAAATATCTCAAGCGAAAACAAAAAAAGCAATAGCATCAACCCAACACATCTATATATGACTTCCATAATGATACACAAAAGGCAATATATATATATATATATATATATATATCTGAACTTTATTAACTTAGACCGTTTGCCCTCTGCCCTGAACTTTATTTAGTTCGTTTGCCCTCTGCCCTCATGCATTTTCAATATATATACATATATATATATATATATCTGAACTTTATTAACTTAGTCTGTTTGCCATCTTAAATTTTCAATTTAACCATATAACCCTATAAACTCATATTTTTCTTAACTTAAAAATACAAATTCACCAAGTTATACTGAGTCATACCGAGTCACGTTGAGTTATTTTCCTTTCATCTTTTCTTCCCTTTTTAATATTTTTATACCCTTTCGAAATGCTTGTTTCTAGTTTGATATTTTTTGAATGTATTTGATGTTTATTTTATCATTATTTAAATTTTTAATAAAGAATAGTTAGTTAAGAAAAGCGTGACTCGATAAGATTCAATATAACTTAGTGAATTTATATTTATAAGTTAAAAAAAAAGTGAGTTCAATGGATTATATGATTAAATTGAAAGTGCATAAGCAAACTGACTAAACGAGTAAAATTCAAAGGACTATATAAGCATTTCGCCCATCTAAAAATTAAAACTTGTGAACTCATAAAAAAAAAATAAAAGTTGTAAATGAGTCAAGCTACTCGAGCTCGGCTTGGATCTCGGCTCAGTAAAAGCTCATTCAAGCTCGAACTTGAGCTGATCATTTGTTAAATAAATCAAGTTTAAGCTAAAAAATACTCGGCTTATTAACTCGCAAGCTGGCTTATTTAAAAAGTTTGCGAGTTAGGCTCACAAGCTAGCTTTTATTATGCTAGCTTAAAAATATACATAATTCAATTTATATATTAAATTATATATTTAAATATATTAATTTTAACTACAATAATTATTTTCTATAGTTACGAATATTTACTACAAAACTTTTGATAGTAGCTAATGTATAATATTAGCTATAAAATATATTATTCATAACTAACTATAATTTCATTAGCTATGAAAAATAATGTCTCGAAATAAATTCTTAACTTTTATTTAAATTTATATTTATCGTAGCAATAATTCCATAACTTAGTAATTTATAGCAAAATATAAAATTACAGTAATACAATATTTTTTTTATTAATATAAAAATAATTAGATTATTCATCATTCATAAAGATATTGTTAATTCTAGTATGTCTGTTGTGAAAAGTTAGATAAGATTAATAAAAAATAAAAACTGAAACAAACTTATAAAGCTCATTAAATTCAGTTAAATCAAGCTTGAGTTCAAACTCGAAATACATGATATATGAGCGTAATCAATACGAGCTCAAGCTTGGCTCGAAAAAGTTCGAGTTCAGTGTTGAACTACCCTATTAATTCTAAAGTGTGAGTAGTCTCACATCTAAAAAATATAAGAATGTGATCTAGTTAATATAGAAATGGGTTCTCCAAATTTAACAAATGGCTTTTAGAGTCTGCTCTCCCAGATCTACAATAATAAAAAAAATTATGTATAATATGAAAATTTAACATAGTATCAAAGCAGGTACCCTTACCCTTACTTGGATGGTAGGGACAGTGACCATTGAAATGTATGAATCTGTTCCTAGGTAGCTCAGGCAGTGGCTAGCATATACTTGTCAAGTTTCAACTGGATAGTTGACACTTAAGGAGGGAGTGTTGAACTACCCTATTAATGCTAAAGTGTGGATAATCTCACATCTAAAAAATATAAGAATGTGACATAGTTAATGTAAAAATGAGTTTTCTGACCTTAACAACTAGCTTTTAAAGTTGGCTCTTCAAGATCTATATTAACAAGAAAAAATTTAATACGAAAAATTTAATATTAGGGCTCAAGTTCGACTATTTTTTAACGAACAGAGCTTGATCTTTTTCAAGCTCTGCTCGGCTAAGCTCAGCTAGATTACATCCCTACAAAATATCAGTGCTAACCCATTATCAAAACCCAAAAAAGTCATTGATATCATCTAGCCTCTCTCATGATAAAATTTTCTTCCATTTTCTTAGGAATCAAATAGACAAAAATTAATTTACACAAGATCATTAATCATATCAAATAAATCTAAAATCATGAGAAAGAAAAATATCAAATTTCTGAATTAAATTTCTTTATTTTTCTCAGCGTACAAACATAAAAAATAAAAAAAAAAGCGAATCCATACAAAATAAACATCCAACAAGCCCAAAATCATAAATAAAACCTGTAACTTAATGAAAAAGTAATAGAAGAAATCATGAAGAAAAAATGCCATACACAAAGAGGGACCTATCAAATCTTAGAGTCAAGTTCACAGTACAAATTAAAGGGATTTTTTATTCGAATAAAAAAAAGTTTAATCAGAGATAAATTTCCTCTCAATTGGATTTTCTAGAAGAGACTATAGTTTTGAATGAATGAAGAGAAGTGTAGAGACTGTAGAAGACATGATTTCTGTCAATTTACATATTCGAGTGACTTTTAATTTTTAAGGTCTCCTTTGGATTAAGCTTTTGGAATCTTAGCCATAGAAAAAACCTATAACTCCAAATCGATATTGTCAATTTCTGTTCTTATATTTGCTTTCAGGTTTAGCTGGATCTATTAATTATAGTGTAATTTCGATTGGAAATTGGTAGTAAGTTTCAAATCACATTCAAAGAGAATGCATATCTAATAAAATCTAGACTCGTATAATTAATTAATGGTTAGTGAATTTATTGATGAACACTTTTATATCTAAATCAAATTGATTCAAATTAAATGAAAACTTTTTTGTTAATATAAAAAATATAATTTTATTAATCAAATAATGGAAATTATAAAATAAACATATATTTTAGATGTCTTTATGCATAGTTGACTCCAAATTTACCTTCATAATTTTGTTCTTCTACTTTTTTTTTCCAAAATCTAATTTAATGTCTATTCATTGAACTCAATTTTTTGTTCTAATTTTTATTATTTTAAAATAATCAAATAATTTTACTATTTTAGAATAATTAAACAGATTAAAAATTTTTCTAAAAAATAAATTAAATATCTAAAAAATAGGCATCTCAAGCAGGAAAAAAAGTATGAAAAATTATGCAAAAGACCTAAAAATAACTTTCATTTTTAAAAATATGTTTGAGGACCCAGCCCGATGCGCCTTGCTTGGCCCACAAAGGATGCAAGCTCAAATGGTGAAAATTGAACTAAGTCTCACGAAAACTGTCGAGGTTACTTTGTCATTATAGGCTACGCTTGGTTCAACAAAAACTGGTTTAAAATTGATTTTGAAGAGTCGTCACTCAAATTTATTTTAAAAAAGAAAAAATTTAAGAAAAACTCTAAATTGACTCCAACATTGTCCCCAATGATAAAAATCACTAGCCTCGAACCAAAGGATAGATTCGGGCTAGATTTGGGCTTTTAAGTAAAATTAGTTTGGCATTGGATTAAATAAAAACTTACAAAATGGATTTCATGCATTCATAGTTATAATATCGAGTGACAAGTTAAACATAAAAAAACCTATTCATACATAGCAAGAAAATAAAATAAAGTCCAGAAATTAAATTGAAGTTTACATTTCAAAACCAAGAACAAGCGGATCTCAACTCTAGCCTTATAGATTCTCGGATGGGCACACATTTTCCAAAAGAAAGTAAGTAAAGAAAGGAAAGTTCATAATTTAAACAAAAAGTTAAAAATTAAGGGAGAAGGTTTATTTTACAAAGTGGATTTGGTGCTTGGATTGATATTTCAAGTAAGCATGCATATCTCATTTGAATAGGAATCAAAGCCCATATAATTCTAACCATCACAAGATGGTTGGCTTTAACTCGTTTAAAACTTATTTTCTAACCTAAAATATGTGAGCCTAAGTCTAAGTTCATTTTAAGTTTAAACCTAAGTCTAAGGCCCAAGTTTTAAGCCATAATTTGAAGAAAAGTTGATTTGAAATTAAGTTCTTATACTAACTTAATTTTGATTTGAAATTAAGTTCTTATTCCAACTTAATTTTGAAAAAAGTGACAATATTCATTTAAGTTCATGTGCCAACTTAAGTATTTTTTTTTTAAATGACAATATTCAACTTAATTTTGAAAAAGAAATGACAATGTTCAATTAAGTTCATGTGCCAACTTAATTTTGAAAAAAGTGACAATATTCAATTTATTTTGAAAAAGTGACAATGTTCAATTAAATTCATGTGCCAACTTAATTTTTAAAAAAAGTAACAATATTCAATTAAGTTCATGTGTCAATTTAATTTTAAAAAAAAAGTGACAATATTCAAGTAAGCTCATGTGCTAACTTAATTTGGAAAAAGAGATTTGATTTAAATTATTTATTTTGAGTCCAAATTTACTTCATTTTAAGGACCAAAGAATAGTCCTTGAAAATTAGGGCAAAAAAGAGTCTAAGCAAATAAAATAGCTTAAGGTTTAGGGTTTTACCTTCCTTTTGGACGACTTGCTTGGCGGAGGCTTAAGCATGTAGTTGGACCTAATTCCACCTTGGTTGAAGCCTTTACTTTGCTAAAATAAAATAAAATGGGGGCTAGGTTTTTTTTGCTAATGAAGCAACTTTATTTGATTTAGCCTAAGAAATACTAAATCAAAAGAGACCAAGCACCCAAGCTTGCCAAGGAAGCTAGTTTTAGGTGGTTCTTCTCTAAGCAAGAGAGAACATTTTTCTTTAAAAGAAGAAAAGAGGGAGAGAAGACAGCCAACTAGTGCTGGTTCAAAAATCATTAAACCGACCAAACTCGATCGAACCGCATGGTTTCAAGTAGGTTCAATTGGTTCAAATATCATGTACGAGCGAGAATGGATTATAATTTTTAAAAAATCTGTTTTAGCTGTTTGGTCGGATTGAGATTATAATTTTATTTAAAACCGATACCGATCGATATTATAAATGCATACATACATATATATATATAATATATATATATATCATTACATTACATGTAAAACAATGTCATTTTAAAATGCTTATATAAGCATCTTAAACTAGAGCCCTAGGGTTTAGTGGCCGCCACACTTCAAAAAGACTCTTCAGACTTCCCTCTCTCTTCTCTTCATGTCTCTCTCAAAGTTCTCTCTCTCTACTCAATTTCTCTCTTACTTCTAGTGTTTTAAAGATTGCTTCCTTTACAATTTCTTCTTCAAAGTCTATCTCTCTGCCTATTTGGCTGTGTTTTATTAGGTTTTTCTTTTTCCATTTTAGCATTTAAGGATTCTTCTAGATTTATTCTTCTTTTTCTTCTAGATTTAATTTTCATATTCTATTTGGGTTCTATTTGGTTTTTCTTTTTTTTTTATTCTACATATTCTTATTTAAGTTTTTTTAATTTTTTTTATTTAGAGCTTCTAGAAAACTATTTATTTTTGGGTTTTATAAATCATTTATAACTTTTTTATTCTTGTGTTGGATCTAAATTTGCATGTTTCAATTTCTTTATTTATGTACCACATCTCCATAAGCAGGTTCGCATACTTTGTTTTTAATCAAATCTCTGAATATATTGCCAATGATTTTGCTTATTTTCAAATCCGATTCAATCCTATTTAACCGACTGAACCCAAATATATACGGGTTGATCGAAAATTTTCATTAATTCGGTCGAGTTCGGTAGACATTTTCAGTAAGATGCTAGGTTCAATCTGAATGAAAAATGCTTTAAAATCTATCGAACTCGACTCGTGCTCAACCCAAGAGCCAACTAACAAATAGGTACTGCTTGGTTGGATGATGTGTAGAAAAATTAAGGTAAATGGTCTATTTATAGAGATTTTAGAGGCTAAAATCGAAAAAATTTGAAAAACTCAGATAAGGCTCTCACGGCACAAAAATAGCCTATCATAGCGTATTTTTGGCTCCTTGCGGCAGCTGCAGTGCTGCTGCATGGCACCCCCCGGCCCCCATCGGGCCTGTTATGCTGCCACAACGGGGCCGTTGCTGCCCAACTAATTTCCAGAGGCTCATTCTCTCTCATCCAAAGTCTGTTTTAGGTGATTTCAGTTGCATTGCAACCGTAACTGACTGAATTTTAATATTATAGAAAAAAATTATAGATTCACTGCTTCAATAGGTTTGTTTGGTGCCGCAAATTTCAAATTGCCCTATCAAGCCCATACAACATTTGATTCATGGAATTCCAATTGGGGTGATTCTGTTACCATATGGACCTTCATCTAAATGCAAAATTGAGTGCTTTCCCTAGGTGAAAAATTTTGGGTTCACAATACGGCAGCTACTTTTTTTTTTTTCCAATTTTATGTTAAAAACTTAATAAAAAAACTAAAATACCAATTTAGCAGCAAGTCTAAAAATTTTGAAATTCTTCATCGCCAACATTCTTCAGATTATCCAAAAAAAATGGAAAAAACAACCTTTCTTCTTGATCGATCAAAGAAATAAAAAAATATATAATGAAAAATAATTAAAACAACAAACCAAATCTTAGAAAAAGAAGATATATAGCAAAGCAATTATCAAACAGTTCATCAAATCTAGATCTGAAAAAGAATAAAGGTAAAATCGAAAGAAACTTTGAAATTAAAGTATTATGATTTAAATTGATTTGAAAAAATAAGATACATAAATCAGTTATATGTTAATTATCTATTAATATATATTAAATATAACTACAGATACGTATTGATTTGCAAAAGAAATATCAGTATATATTACATATAACAACATATATCTACTTTTATATGTTAAATATATCTACGTATATCTATTGCTTCCAAAAAATGAATAATTGTATTCAATTGTCATATATTATTATATATTGTTATATGTTACCGTAGAATCATCTGTCTCTCAATAAATTGCCGTACTAAAATTGCTACCTAAAATTTTTATTCCAATATTTGCCAACAAATGTAAGTTTCTATTAACAAATATTAGAATAAAAATTTTAGGCGTTAATTTTAGAGCGACAATTTACTGACATACACTTTAATTCCCTAGGAAAATTATTACTATTACCGACCAACACTAAAGTCTGTTGGTAATTTTAACCCTATATAAAAACACACATTTTTCTTCTTTTTCCTCCAATTTTTTATTCTTCTCTTGCCTCTACCCTCTTTGCCTGCCTTTGCCTGCCCTTCTCTCACGAAGGTATTTCATTATTATTTTTTTTCATTTATTTGATTTGCATAATGTATATGTATATTATACTGTATATTTGTTCAACAAATATATTGTATATTTGTTGAATTTTTTTTCATTTATGTATGCATAATGTATATGTGTATTATACTGTATATTTGTTGAACTTATTGCATATTTGTTGAACAAATATATTGTATATTTGTTGAATTTTTTCATTAATTTTGTATTTGATGTATATAATTTTATTATAAATTTTATATAATTAATAAATTATTAATATTATTATTGAAGTGAATACTTGAACCTAGAATTAAATCTATATTTCAATTGGATACTAAGAATTATTATTATTATTGAAAGAAAAAAAATTAGATACTATGAATATAAAAATATATAAATTTAAAATTATTATATATCTTATATTTTAATATATTATTATTATTGAAATAATTATTTAAAACTATAATTTATTAATAATAATTTAATGTATTTAGGGAAATTCTTCAAGATTTTGCTATGGAATTTTATGCTCCAAATGATGATGCATGGTACGATATGGAGCTGTTACTCAATGGTAACATCACTATAAAGTTTGTTAATTTTCCACAAGAGTTCAATGAAATTTTTAATATTAAGCAGTTGAATACTGTTCAATTTTTGAAGAATTTCAAGGAGAGTTTTAGGCTAAGAAGTGTCGCAGTACAAGATAACAAGTGTCATAAGATTATTTAAGGTTAGACAGTTTGTGCATCCTATATTGAAATATTAAGTTCTATGATGCTACGATTACTGAAGTTTTAAATAAGCATCGTAAACTTAATGTGGGCAACAAAGAAGAATGTTGTTATATTTTGTGTTTTAATGGCATATATTACGGTACAATAGAGAGAAAGAAATGTTGCATTATTTCACATGACGATCCAATTGATTTATCATTGATCTCTTTCTTGGAGCTTGCAAGAGAGATAATTGAGACTGTTTTTTCTACCAATATATATATATATGTGTATGTGTGTATGTGCGAACGCACGTGTTCATGCGTGTGTGTGTGTGCATGTGAGTGAGTGTGTGTGTGTGTGGCTCCTGAGTTATTTGTGTGCATGTGAGTGAGTGTGTGTGTGTGTGGCTCCTGAGTTATTTTTTGCCGCACTGAGGAGACGATGAGAAAATAGGTTTGCAATTTGGACAATGGAGGGGGAGCTTCATGGTAAATGTAAGAGGACTTGATCAGTTATATCTCAAAATGAATTTTCTAATACTTAATATATATTTTATTTTAATTTCATATGTACATTATTATAAATTTATTTTTAATAAAATCAATTATTATATTTTGTAATTCTAATTATTTTATTAGTGCAATATGCATATTATTATTTCAAAAATGAAATATAATTAAAATTATTAAATAATATATAATAATATTAAGATATTTAAAAAATTAATAATAATATAATATAATATAATATAAAAATTAAAAAAATATATTAAATTTTATGGTGTCTATCCTTTTTGGCTTAAAATTTTCTTTTTTCTATATTTTTAACTTAGGCTATACATATATAAATACGATTTCCAAAAAAATAAATAAATAAACATATAAATACGTAACATTGTGGAATTATTTAACATTTTATAAATAACATACATTTTTTAAAATGCAATTGTAAATAAAATTTTAAATTAAAATAAAATTATTCAAAAAGTAAAAAATAAAATATAGTTAGAAAATAAAACAAAGTTTAAGATATATAATTATATTTTTTTAACTGAAAATTTTAAGATAAATTAATTCATTGGACATATTTGTTATTAAATCATATAATGTATACCATGTAATAGTATTAATAGAAGAAAAATTAATCTTTTGTGATAAAGAAATTTTTATATAAAAAATTAAAAATAATAGATTATATAAAAACAAATGTCTAAATTATTTTTTTCCAGTTGATTTCCAGCAGAATAGAATTCAACATTTTATGGATATAAAGATTTTGATAAACTTGTGAAATTGCTTGTTTTGGTCCGGGAATGATAAGAAAATAGGCCAAGTTTCTTTTCAATTTTTACATGCTATATACAATTAGATTTCACATAATATAAATATTATATATAAAAAAAATCCAATGATATTTGGCTTTCATATATATGTAATTTCGAAATAGAAATTAATGGCATTGCGTGGAGCATAGAGCAGTATAAATTTATTATTCAATGTAATATATATGCATTTATATCAGAAGATATTTAATGAAATAGGATTGGAAAAAAAATAATCAAATTTAAGCACAATTGCCAGACTGGTTAGCTTATAATTAAATTGACTTACGCTTGGAATCTTTCATAATCTTTCGTAGTCGTTCAAAGGCGTGGATTAGGTTCAATAGCCTGGTACCGATAGAACGAGCATTTCGTTTTCCACTTGTTTGTTTCATGGTTTATTCATGATTTCATATTATATTTGTATGGTTTAAATTCTTATTTTGTTTTGATTTTGATTTTTATGATATAGTTTTTTTTTATGATGATCTCATAATATAAAAATCATACATTTTAATGAGTTTTTCATGCTACCAATTTAGAAAATTTTGCATGACTTTATAAATTTTGTCTTTCAAAAATATTATTAGTATTTTTTTTAAATACCAAATATATATTTATTGTTGAGTGAGAACCCACCTACTTGAGGGCTATCTATTTCATGAGTCTAGTGAGGGAAGATATTTCATGCACTTGACACCATACTCTAGCCCAAAACCGTAAGATATTGTGCTTATAACTCTTTTTCAATTATATATCCCTTATTAAATCCATCTCTTTTCGACATGAGATTTCTCTCTTTCTCTCAAACATGAAAATTTTAGAATTTCAACAATCTCCCCCTCAAGTGTGAGCTTTAACATTAGGCTTGGACTCTCATGTGAGAGAAAATGAGTTGAAAGTTTTTAATCTTTATTTGTTTTATTATTTCTTATTTTGTTATTTCTTAATTTATTATGTGTGCACTATTATTATGTATTAGTTGTGCGATTGTGTTGCATTAGAATTTACTATGAATAATAACGGTAACTAGAAAATCATATATAGATCACTTGACGTACAATTGAGCATCACCATTGAACGCAGACTCTATAGATCAACAGATTAGTCCGAATCCCTGTAATGGGATTAAAATTCATTCAATTTTCAATTGTATCGAATGCCAACTTTCAATTCACCTCGTAAGCATCCCCGTTCACAACTAGATCTTATGGATTTGTAAGCGCTCAGTTGTGGGATTTAAGATAATAAGAGGCAGGGGGATTAGATTGTATAAGTATTGGGCTTCTAAGGATATGTTGGTTTTTTTTTCCTCTTTGGACTTAGGATGGAACTCCACCAGATTTGGGCCATGGGGTTAAGTATATATATATATATACTTTCTAAAGAAATTGTTTACTAAGAGAGAGATTAAGGTTTATTTAGGTTGATTATTAGAATTTAAGGTATTAGGAGATAATAATAGGGAGGTTTGAACTAGGAGTTCAATTAATTTGCAAGACTATGTAAAACATAGGTAGTATTAGTAATACACCATGTTTAGCAGAAAGACCGATATTTGTTATTTATCATCAAATCACTTATTCACGAATCTCATATGGGGTAAATAGTTTTCTTTTCCCATCTCATAGAAAATCATTTTCGCTCCAATTAGCCCTATCCCCCCTCTAGGGATATTTTAGTGATAGGTTCTATAAGAACTGAACGATCCTATTTGTTCAAATACCTAGCGACAAACTCCTATCTTCATTTCATTATAATATTTTTGAACAAGCTCCAGGATAACAAGCTTATGGCCTTTCTTATTGACGATACAAACCTCCCTTTTTCTTTTCTATTGCAATTTCTGAATTATTATATGATGATTTTAAAACTTTCCATATATATAGAAATAGAATATAGAAAGAGATAAACTAGAAACGACATCTCTTATGTCAATGGCACTAAAAGGGATATTAAATGAATATGATGTATCTTTTAATACAATAGTTATATGACAAGTCAATTTTTTTATCAGATAGCCCCGCCTTCTTGCCTAAGGTTTTAATTCTTGCTGTTAATCCTCTAGGACCCAAATAACTTGATTTTGTCCCATGAACTATTTGTGTCAGTGGATGAGTTTGATCTAAAAATTAAAATAATGGATGTAATCCGAAAAAAGATTCATAAGTGGTTGTTAATGGAGTTGAAGTTACCAAATTTCTCTTTAGAAAGAAGATCTTTTATCTTGCGATAGCCTACTCTAGTCCCCTCAGGAAACTTTCGTTATTAAGTTAGCCATACATTTGCCTCTCATTTTGATACTCTAAGAATCAACTCCCTTTTATCCATGGCCCAAATTTCAATTTACTGAATCATCATCCTCCACTTAAATCACCTCAAAACAACTACTACATTAATACCACTTGTTGATATCCTTATGTTCAAGTTTCTTTTTTTTTTTTAATACTAATTAGACTCTAATTAAAAGATTCAAAAATAGTTACTCTTCTCGTCCTAAATTGATAGACTCATTTTTTTTTTCATCTGTTTCAAATTATAGCCTACTTACCATTTTAATAAACTAATTAACATGTTAAATCTTTATAATATTTTTATTTAATGTTATTTATTAAATATATCTAATACTAAAGTAAGAATATGATAAGGAAAATATGACAAATTTATATTTTCAATAAAAATAATTAATTTTTCTTAATTCTTGTAAAATGAGAAGTGAACCTATGAATTTAAGACGAAAGGAATATAATACTATTTAATGCAAATTTATTAATTGTATGTTATAAACAAACACTTAATATTATTAAATATTTAAACTACAGATTGATGCGCTTGATACCCACTTTCACTTAGCTATTTGAAGATAAATATGATATTTCATATGTTACTATAATTAATTATGGATAGCACATAATAGGAAAAAAAAAATAAAAGGCACAATAACATATATAATGGTTGCAAGGGGAAGAAAGATTTGACAAAATCTTGCCTTTGGTCCAAATTTTGGTCATGTTATGCCTATGGAACAATGACTACTGCTACTAGAGCACTCATTTGTCACAATCTTGCTCTTGGTCTAAAATTTGATCATGAAATGTTCAAGGGACCAATAATTACCACTAACGTTAGAAATGGAAGTTAAGGGACAAAGTGCAAACATGAACTGAAAGTAGAACACAAATCAAGGACCATTAATTACTACTAAAAATGTTTAAATCATTTTAATGGAGATAAACTAAAAATGACGAATGAAACTTCAAATATGTAGAAGAGCTTAGTTGATGTTGTGGGAAGCCCAATAATATTGCCATCATGGGCAAAACTAAATGGACGACGCATAAAAAATAAATAAATAAAATCAAATAAAATAAAAAAGCTTGAAGCAAGTTGGAAGGCTAGTGCACTACAAGACTAATTAAGGAAGAAACGCTAGCGAAATGACATAGGCTATCAAGTAAGCCCTTGTGCATTTGAAAGGACCACCAAATTAAAATGGCTAAACTATGATAAGAAAATGAAACCCAAACTAAGGAAAGCATATGGAATTCAAAAATGCCAATTGGATTATGCTTAAGAGAAGAGTGACTATTATTACTACAACACTCATTACTAGGACTGAGCACCGGTCCTGGAGATATCCGAACTGATCTGAATAACAAAATCGAAAATATTCAGACCGAAAAACTCCGTTAACTTTTGACTTTTTCCAAACTGAATTGTACTGATTTTTATAATATGGATCGATTCTAGAGATTAAGTCATATCCGGATTGAAAACCGAATCGAACTAAACCAAATCGGACCGAATTGAAAAATCAAAATAATATCTGATTTATTAATGATAATAAAAAAATATATTAATTTCTATTAACATTTAAATTTATATATAATTAAATTAAATGAATTTCCTAATTTAACTAAAAAATAAAGTAAATATAATTAATGATTATCTATAAATTTTAAGTTTTTACCTAATCAATAGTGATTTACATATTATACAAGATTATTAAATAAATTAAATATAAATTAAATTTAAAAACATTAATTGTCAATAAACTATTAATTAAATATTTTAAAATTAAATTGGTATTCAACATATTTATATGAATTATTGCGACCAAGTAATTTTTTATAATAGCATTAATAGTTTTTAATAAAAAAGATGAGTACAAACATTAACAATGATTAATTATAATACAAGTGATAATAGAGAAATAAATTGATAAATTTGAGAATAATATGAATAATACTTATACAACATTAATTTAGATATAAGTACAATCAACCAACTTTTAAAATTTTATAAAATGTATTAGAATTAGTTTTCATATTATGTTATATAATATATTTACTTGGACATTTCTATGGTTATATATATGTATGTGTATGTATATAAATCAATGTATATATATAATATACATCTTAAATTTAATGTTCATTATTTTATATTTTATTAATTAAATATATAAATCTTACTATAGTATTTCTATTTTCTACAATATTCATTTCTAAACTATAAAAACTATTTTATTTTCATTCATAAATATTAACTCCTACTATAGCTGATGTGCTAATTTGTTGCTAAGATTGGTTAAGAACTTCTAATAAACCTATCCACGTTAAAAATGTATATATATATGTATGTGTGTGTATATAAATCAATGTATATATATATAATATACATCTTAAATTTAATGTTCATTATTTTATATTTTATTAATTAAATATATAAATCTTACTATAGTATTTCTATTTTCTACAATATTCATTTCTAAACTATAAAAACTATTTTATTTTCATTCATAAATATTAACTCCTACTACAGCTGATGTGCTAATTTATTGCTAAGATTGGTTAGGAACTTCTAATAAACCTATCCACGTTAAAAAAATAATTGAGTAAAACTTTGAATCAGATATAAAATTTATCATAAATTAGTTGGTTTTTATTCTTTGATTTTTATTAAATATTTAATGAGTTTTAATGGTTTTCAAATTTAAAATTTTCTTAGCTTTCAGATATTACTTAATAACCTAAAATTTTAAAAAAATTTATGCCAAAGACTAATGTAAAAATTTGAAACCCAATGTAAATGTTGTTATTAAATTATTTTTTTATTATTACTATTAGTGTAATTACATTATTATTATTATTATTATTTAAATTTGAATTCATTTTGAATTATTTTAAAAATATTTAAATCTATTATCATACGTTGCTTTATTAAATCATAAGGAATAAAATCTAAAAGAAGCATATAGCGTTTGGGAATGATTTGTCCATCTTGCTTCTTTTTATGGATTGAAGTTATTATATTTGAAATGTGCAACAATTTGATATTGGATATTATATATTTTTATTTTATTTTATTTTATTATGGATATTAAATGTTGATTATTTGTAATAATTTTATCATATATATTTTGGATTATAAAAGTTAGTTGAATATTTTTTTGCTAAAATAGTTTTAAAAAAATATTTTACAATTTAAAATTTAAAAAAAAACGAAGATAAATCTATGAATCCTCAGATCCAAATAGAACCGAATCTGAACCAAAAGAACCGAATCTCCAAACCGAATTGCTTCAAAAAATCGAAACAATTCAATTTGAAAATTTATTTGTAACGTTTTGGTTTTGGAGATACCATTTTTGAAATCCCCGAGTTTTAGTTTGGAGCTAAAAATTTTCAAATTTCCGAATTGTTCCAAATCGTGCTCAGACCTGCATACTACTGCTACACTCATTTGCCAAAAGCTTGCTCTAGGTAGTAACTACTATTACTACAACATTCACTCTTTTTTTTTTGTCTGAACATTTATGCAATTTATAATATTCAAAAGTCCGCCAAAATCTCTTGATATAAAATTTGTTCATATGGATAAGTTATATTGTTATTTTGCAAGACAATCCACATTGATATAATCAAAATGGAGAGGCTCATGCTCTAAATAACCAATCAGTTTGTCAAATATAATCTCACAAAATATCCCTTTTTTATCTGTATAATTATATCTAAAAATGATGACTCAACACCTCTTCCTCCATATAGACCATCCAAAAGTATTACAATCTATACCCAAAAAAAAGGCTAGCAATCAAGAAATGATAAAATGGGAAGGGAAGGCTTATGTAGAGATAGCAAGATCAAAGGAAGAGCACGTATAGCCTCTTTTAGAAGATTTGTTTTGGCTAAACAAATGGTTCTTAACTCTTACTACTTGTATTCCTATTTCTGGACAAGCTGGTTACGTTCGTTATTTGTGATGGTCTTAGAGCACCTGTAATGGTGATGGTGATAAGATAATAAATTGGACTAAACATTGATGGAAACATTAGGTTTAAACAGAAATAATGTAAGATTGGATGGGGCTAAAAACAAACCGAAGGGACCAAAGAGGCGACTAATTCCTCATATTGTCTGACTGGCCTACTGCTAAAAAGACATCATGATGTCGGAATGGGATGAAAAAACTTGACTCATCTTTTACAAGAATAATAAACACAAAACAGCATCAGTTTATTCTATACAAGAAAAGTAAAATATCACCAACCATACTTGGCTTGCGTTTGAGCTTTAGTAAGTAAACCTTTGGCATGCCGTTCTGCCATTTCCATCTCCTTCTGCTTCATATCGTAGTACAATGAGCCAATCTGATGCTTCCTCTTGTGCAGCTTCGACAGCTTCCCCTTAGTAGAAGCTGCAGGCTTCAAAAGAAAACAGTAAGAACAATTGCATTATTTCACAAAATATAAAAATAGAGAAAATAACTGAGGAATTCTACAATAACAAATAAATTCAGCCAGATCCAGAGGAATTCAAATAATCTTAATAATCAATTTCATGTAGTCACAACAAAATCTTATTTCCAGACAATAAGCTCTTTATATTATTATTTATTAGCCTTTGCAAAGTATTGGAGCCAAGGTGATACTTTATGAAGGAACCATCCTACTTACAGACACAAATGACAGGAACAATTAGCAGAACCAGGCAAAAATGGATTATTAACTTCCTAAGTTACTTAAGGCAAATCGAATCTTCATCATCTTCTTCCTTTTTATTCCTGGGTGAATAAACAAGTACATGTTCCACCAAGCAATTTCCTTCCAATGTTCAATTACAGAAATTTACATAATATCCTAATTCAAACTAGAAAATATAATTTTCTACATCTTAACCTTTATATGGATGCCTGGAGAAACAAGGAATTATAGATAAATAGGTCAAAGCACTTCTTCTTACAAAACATTACTCTTATGGCATGTTTCATTCGTTCTGGGAGTGGGAATGGAAAAAAAATCCTTATACTAGGATTACATTTTTTGCTTTGGCGGATTACATTTTTTTGCTTTGGTCCACAAATAATTTTTAATTTTTTTTAATCTTTTTACATTTGGAAAACTTCAATTTTTATTGATATGATATGTATTCAATTATAATTATCAACATAATCAATAAATTTTATTTAATTATTTCAAAAATAAACTAAGAATAGGATTTCAAAACTTTAGACATTTGTTTTCATTTGGATTATAATTCCAAAATGAAGCAACTACTAAAATAGAATATTATGAACAAAAATACAAAAGTTAAACAAAATTAATTATTCACAAAGTACAATCAATGCACAACATCACAAAATTAAATTGTAACAGCTTAAAAGATACCTGATAGGAAGGCCCAAATGCAATTCCAGTTAACTTGACCTGGTCCTCCCTTGGTCGATTCTTTGTTAACTCGTCCTACTTCACCCCGATGACTTCAGTTCGAATATCCTTCCTTCCCCTCTTCGCTGGCCCTCTCAAAGCACTCTCACTTGGCCCTGTTCTCTCAGGCATGGCTGTAGCTTTACCATCACTCCAGTTATTACTATGTCGTGCATGATTACCATAATTTCCATAGCTGACATAACTCTCGTAACTACCATAACTAGAATCATCATCTCCATTAACATTTTGAGGAATGTATTGATTAACTCCTGATTGAAAACTGCCAATGTTTGCATAATTCCCTCCAATCTCATCAGAACCCATTACATAGCCCGCAGAAATACCACTATGACTCTGATCATTATTTTGATCGTTCTGTGTCCCAAAGCTGCCTCCTGAACTTGATACAGGAGCTTCAGTTTCAACAATGGATCGCCTACCAGACCCTGCAGCAGATGGAAGAGCGCCAAATGTGGAGGAGTTCCTGGGAGCAGGAATGCTGGACAAGAATGACTTCACAGAGGAAGATTGCAACAAAAGTTCAGACTTCTTATGCTATTTTTTCTCCTTTTCCCCTTCATCTTCGTCATCCTCATCATCCAAATCAGAGGGCTTTACTAGTTGGGGTTAATCGGGGGCCTTGAATTGGACAACCCTTTTCAGATGAGATATTTGACACTGGTTGTTTTAGGGCTTGGGTTTTAGGTTGAGGGAGTGAGGAAAAGAGAGAGGAAGAGGGTTTGGAGGAGGGTTTTAGATCATCTTCATCTGCCTTGACATTATTATTATTATGGTGAATTATGGATGTCGAGGATTGGTGTTTAAATTGGGTTAGGGAAGAGGAGACTGAGGAAGATTTAGGGTGAGGGAGGGAAGAGAAAAGAGATGAGGATGAGTTCTATTTAGAGCAAGAGACAGCATTTTGATGCTGGTTCTCTTCTTCGTCATCTGAAGAGGCATAGTTCGCTAGCAAACAGTCCATGAAAATTCAGCTATTTGCTATTGCAAAGCTCTTAAGTCTGGAGACAAGTATAACGAAAGACAAAAAAGAAAAATTAACTTGCATTCAAATCTTCCAAGATTTTGCATCAAAAACAAATCTTAATGACCCAAATTTATGCATAATTATCAATTTAGCAGTCAAAAGTCAAGCATTATATAGATTTTATGCAAATCTCAAGTTCCACAAATTGAATTTTCCATATTAAAAACATCAAATAGTGTTAAGGTTTTGATCAAGAAATCTTACCTGTAATAACTTTATATAAATTAGAAAACCAAACTTGACCGGACAAAGACGTTTCAAAGAAAGAAATTTCGCCCAGAAAAAACCATAATCAGACATATTTTGTCTTCGAAGAAGATGAAAGATGAGGAGAGGAGCCGATGAGTCACACTGTTATTATTGGCTTATTGCTGTCTATTGCAAGGTTGGTCGGCTTAGGAGATTTTCATTTTCTTTATTTAATTTATAATTTTTAAGAATATTTATAGGATCAAATTAAATCAAATCAAAATTATATCTAACCAAGATTTTCAATTCTTTAAAATAATGAACAAAACGAATTGGTATTGAAAATATTAAATATAATCAACAAACAAAAATAAATATTCTCAATTCAGTTATAAATTATAAACAAATAATTATAATTTATAATATCATTAATATTTATTTATTAATATAAAAAAATAAATTATTATTAAATATTTACTATTAATATTATTAATAAAAAATTCATTATAATAATATTTATTGCTAAAAATTATAATGCATATATTAATAAATCATAAATTTTTTATTTTGGTTGATCAATTGTCAATTTTAAAATAAAAAAATTATGTTTTAAAAATTAAATTTTTTCAAACTAAAAATCAAATTGAATCAAAAGTCAAAAACCTTATAATATTTTTTTTTAATTTGGCTATTTTATTAAAATTGAATAGTGCACATCTCTAAGAATTTTTTGATAGGCACTAATTTTTTTTATTGAATGTAAGTATTATTTTAGAGTTTAAATATTAATATAAATATATATGAAACAAGTTTATTATATATAAATTAACTAAAAAAATAACAAAATAAAATTTATATCCTGAAATGTATAATTTTTAATCAGAACTATAAAAATCCAATAATATTTAAAAATTAATGAAATACTTTCATATTTTGTTTAGAAAAATATTTAATATACGATAAAAATTTCTTTAAAGAAGTGTTGAGTTGAAATGTTATATGCACAGGAAAAAATTCTTGTTCATTTTCATTATTTTGTTGTTGTTGTTGTTAGTCAACAAATGCTTAATCGCATTACAGCATATATTAAATTATCATAACAACATTACAAGCAGAAAGAAGCAAGTACCATTAAATCTTATAAAAGCCACGTAGTAACCCAATCTAGGCAGCGGGAATTATATTTATTTATCTGTTGAATCTAAATTCGAAAAATATTATGTTTGAAAGGCTCTACTTTTTTAATTGCCCTCATTCTTTTTTTTCATAAATTGAAATATGTGCCTCCATCCACCAATAGATCTGTAGACAACCTACAAGAGATATAAAAATATTCATAATAATTGGAATTTCAGTTAATGCCTTCATCCCTTGGCCACTCTTGCCTTCAAGTCTTTAGAGTTTAAATTAAAGATGTAGCAAGTGGAAATATTACAAAGCTTGAATATGAGAGACCCCATCTCCTGCTAATGACATAAATACATTACATTGAAGTTTTAACGTTTTCTCTCACTCCGTAACTGTAGAATACATTAGTTATTTGCTCTACTGAGTTAGGTAGAATTTAGATTGTGTTTAATCCAAACTTTGTCCAAATTCAAACGGTCCTGATCAGTGAGCAACTAATGCACTCTAGAGTTCAAAGAGGTCATACTATTTCCTCTTGGACTATGGTCTATAGAAGCAATGATCGGGTGAATAGGAGAAGCTTATGGGACTTATTGGTTCAGATTGGATCTACTATGGAAGCTCTGTGGTTGGTTAAAGGGGACTTCAATGTTATTTACAGTAATCAAGAGAAGATTGGAGGAAATTAAATGGACCTAAGCATATGCAGTGATTTCAGAAACTGTTTAATATATGCTAGGTTGATGGAGCTAAGCTTTAAGGGTTGTTTCTTCACGTAGACCAATAATCAAGCTAGCTCTACCAGAATTTGGAGAAGGTTAGACAGGTGTGTAGTAAACACATTATGGATAGATGAGTTTGCTCTGTTTGAGTGTGAGGTGCAGATTGCGGGGATATTTGATCACTCCACTAGTGGTGAATCTGAGAATGGATAATGAAGTGGTTAAGAGCCCATTGGCAAATGAGGGTATATGAGACAATAATGTTTTGAGTCTGGACCAAATTGAAGAGACTCAAGAAGGAGCTTCAACAGTTGAACAAGATTGAGTTCTCAAAAATATCCCAGAGAGTCAACAACTACAAAGAAGCGCTTGCCAATTTACAATCATACTTACAATCTGAACCTCTTAATCCTGACCTGTTTGATGAAGAAAGAGCTATTTTTAGGGCACTTAAGGAATTTGTCGAAACAAAAGGAACAGTTTACAAGCAGAAGTCTAGAGTCTCATGGTTACAATTGAGAGACGCAAATACCAAGGTCTTCCATAACCAACTGAAGGTTAGGAAAGCTAGGAACAAATAACCAGCCTCACACTAGCATCTTCGTTTATGTGCTTGCATCTTGGAATCGAATGTATCTTATCAATTCAGTTGCTTACAGACCCTCGACTTGAATCAGTTATCTTTATCCCTCTATGACCTGCAAGGTCTATTTTCCTTATTTGGTGAACCTTAAAAGGATTGTCATTTTACAGGTGTAGCCTTCCTACTAAGTTATACTTTGGTGCATTAACTCGGTTACAGAAATTTGTAGTTTCAAGTTCTGTTGGGTTAGAAGTAAATGACTTGTCGTCAAATGACAATCTGCAAACTTTTAATTGGAATGATTTTGATATTAAATGTGATTTCAGAGGAGCTCCGAACTTAATGGAACTTAGATGCGCTGCAAATGAGCGGACACTCCAATATCTTTTCACTCTTCTTCCACAACATTCTCTTAGGCTTAGGGAGTTAATGATTATCTCTATCGCCAACTGGGTATGTAAATGAATGTTGGATGATAGGAAAATGAACCTTCCCCTCTTAGTTTTCTAATCTTCTACTGAAGGCAATGCTAACTACAATTTCGCTCTCCTCTGTGCAGGTAGAAAGTTTACCTAAATCCATTTCCATCTTCAGCCAGGTTACAAAACTAGGGCTGATTTTTCGTATACATCCAAATTTTTTTAGTACCTTGAAGATAATTGCTAGACTTGGTGCCTTTCCCTGTCTTTCTACTCTTCAATTGGACGTAAGTATCATACTTATCCTTTAGATTATCTATTTTTTCATATTTCTTGCTAGTTCAGCTTTTGGATTAAAAGATCTATTATTGGTTGCTTGTATAAATTTTGCTTACATGGTTTTTGAATCTAAGCCTCCTCTGCAGGGCCGTCTTAAATATTTAAGGGGCCCTGTTCTTAGAGAAAAACAGAATAAATTAGACCTTATTCCTAACTTGAACCAAATTATTTTCAAAAATTAAAAAAAAAGAAAAAAAAATTATAATTTGGCCTTTTCCTTTGTTTCATCTTGGGGCCCTGTGCAAGCTGGGGGCCCTGTGCAGTAGCCCAGTTTGCACAGGGCCTTCACCGGCCCTGCTCCTCTGCCTTCTGCCCTAATGTCATGAAATTCAAATTTCACACTATAAGAACTAAACTTTTTAATATGATAAACTTCAAGATCAATAAAGATAATCTGTCAATTAATTGCTAAGAATCATTGCTGAAAGTTGGTTAAGAACAGGATATTGTTCATAGATAATGGATATATTGATGCATAAATGAATGACACTGTGCGCTTGCATATGCACACATGCACACACACATATACATATATCTTCACATATTTGGATAGAGAAAAGGAGAGGATAAGGAATGTCAAAAGGAGAAGAAAAGAAGATGTGAAAATTGAGAAGCGCCTATACTAATAATAAATTTAAGAAGTTAAAAAGTTAGTGTACAACTTACCAGGCAGCTTAGGAGTTTAATTACCATCATGAAAGATATAACTTTTTTAAATGTTTCACATGGGATCATCAAATGATGCACATCTTGGATAAGAATCTATGATGCGCTAGAACACCATTTTCTATTGCTTAACTTGCAAATCTAACTCATCCTATTAACTTTCGCTTGGCTCCTTATTTCATTCTATGAACATCTTCAGTAGGCTTTCAAATCTGTCTGTATCACCGTGGGGCCTAAACATATAATAATTTTTGTTGGCCTTATGAGAAACTCAGTTTTGATGAGCTGCATTTTTTCATTGGTAAATAGTATTTGATAGCTAGTTTTATGCAATTTTTAAGTTCCAAATAAGTAACAATATCACAAAATCAGTTGTATTTATATCCATAAAATCGGCTCCCTGGTGCTCTTTGGGGCTGCCAATTTGTCATTTTCTTTTAGTTTCTGTATATGGTAAAACTAGTAAATGAGTGTCAATAGGCAAATGGCAAACCTGGTGGAAGATGTTGAGCTGTGCAACTAGCTATACAAGAAATAGAAACACATTACATGGTAAAGGTTAGTAAAAAATCAGACAAATATTACCAGTAGAAGTTTCGATGTCATTGTTGCTTGACTTGTTTATTATGAACCTATATTAACCTGTTGATAAACGTCTTTGGCTTCAAATCCTTGATTTCAAAAGTATAGAATGAGATGAAGGAGTTTTCATGTTTTTCTTTTTTTTTCTTTTACTTGATTGGCCCTTTTAAAAAACACTTTAAACTGAACTTTTTATCAGTGGGGGACGCAGGTGGAGTCGTGTGGGGAGAAATGACCCCCCCTCGCCGATATCCACATGCACCTGTAGGGAGAAAATTCATTGTCGTCGGTAGTTCCGTCATTGATCATAGCCCCCCCTTGGACAGGGTTTTGCATACAAAGGGGGGCTTGTGTGAGGGGTTGAACAAGAGAAAGAAGAGAGAACCATATAAGAGGAGGCAGGCGTTGAGCAGCAGAGATGCCGACCGAACAGCGACACCAATGAAGAATGAATGACCACCAGTACCACCCCCCCCCCCCCCCAATGCTAGTGCCACCATAGAATTTTTTTTAAAAAAAAATAAATGAAGGTATAAACAAATTAATGCATACTGCTGTATTTGCAAACACAGTGTCCTAAAAGATGTTGATGAAGAAAGGCCAAAGCCTGGCGAATGTGTCCCCGAACATTTTAAAGAAGTTATAATTTCTAGATTTTATAAAACTCCAAACCAGATGGATTTTGCTATCTACTTGTTGGAAAATGCTTCTGTTCTAAGACAATTGGTCATCAAGTTAGTAGAACCGAATGAAGGAGAATGTGGAATGGCGCATGATAGATTAATAGAAATTGGCGAAAGATGTAGTGTTTGTTGTTCGATGAATGTTCATCTACATTTAAGTTTTTTCTTTAAACAATATGCATTTAACATTGGCTTGCTTAAAACCATATGGATAATATATATATCATTAAATTACTGAATTCATATGTAGTTTGATGCAATTATGCAGTTAAATAAGTTGAATGATGCACTTCTTTTCTAGGCACATCTAATCACCATATCCTAGGAACAAATGGTTCTCGAATTGGTTCTCATATTCATGTTGGAAAATTTTATTATAGGACTTTACTAAAAAGGCAAAAAAAGCCCTTTACTAATAGAATAGAAGGTAAGGCCAACTTTCGAGCTATAGCTTTACAATGAGTATTATTAGTAATATTAGTAAGATAGGTTTCTTTTTCCCCTTTCTATTAGTAAGAGGTTGTCGATTTCATTGCCTTGAGTTTGCTTGCAGGAGCGCCCCATCTATAGTAAGGGGCCTTTCCAATAAAGCTCAAGCTAGGCGCTCAAGTTTTTGGGCTTCCCTAAAATCGAATATTTTAAATAAGTAAAGACCCACCCCTTGTTTCACTCAGAATGAGTCCCTAGGACCCCAAAACATTGGCTTCTACCAAGAGTTGACTATTAAGGATCGCATCTCAACCATATTCTATATTATAGCCTGCAACTAATTTAGCTTCTGCTTCTGTGAGATCAAACGGAGCTGATTAGTTTCTGCTAGACAAGAAATGGGCACATCTAATCTTACATATAAATATTGAGATTTTCTATAGTTTAAAGTTGCCCAAGCTATATATTCATCAGACATCATCATGCTCGACTACAGGTGCAACTGCGGTTGTCAAATGGTCCAAGCCAGATGAAGGTTGGCTAAAACTTAATATTTTAATACCCAACAACTTGGGCAAACCATCCACCGTCATAGGTAGGCAGCCATCTAACACACCCAAGCGACGAGCGAGTCGTGTGACATACATGCTACCATGTAAAGTACCTGATTTTCCCTTTTTAGACTACTCGTAAAAAAAATGTGTGATGGCGTGTGCGACATTGCACCAGGTCTTTTGTACCATGCAGTGCAGGAAAAACAAATCTCGCAAGCTTACCACCCCTGTGCTGCTCAGCCGAGCTATAAAAGTGTGAACTAATAGGTTGTGCACCACTCGGCAGGGGAAGGACTCAAAGTTGGATGCCTTAGAAACCTTGGGTTGATATTTATCTGTAGTGGGTGCAAAGGTCCTTCAAACCCGAGGAGGAGCAACCTCATACTCGAAAAAATCCACCTTGGAATTCAGATAATCGAAAGTCTGTACCTCCTCTGCAGTATATAACCTGAGATACACCCCAAGGTCATTAATGCTCATGTGGAATCTCTGCCTTCCCAGTATGAATTTAATTGTTGGCTCAGTAATTGAAACCTTGGTCTTCTAGAACTGAAAGGTGCAGTAGAATTGCAATGTCAACTCTCTATAGGAAGGCTCATTGATGGAGAACAGTTGGTCTCATCCTGGTTTGTTGATCAGTTCCCGGATATCTGCTGCAATATTTGCCAGTTCCATAATGTCCTAATCTAAAACACGAGGTGGGGACCAATCCTTATTGCCAAAAAGTTCAAATCGCCTTCTTTCCTCCGCATTCGAGAATTTAAGGCATTTATGGTTTGCCATGAACTTAGAAGTTGGTCGTGTAGCAGGTTGGCTTGAAATGCCTTCCCCTCGTGCACGTTTGGCGGGTAGCTGGGAGGATGATTGTTTGCGAGGGCCCATTCTCTGTAAAACAAACAAGAATTCCTCAATAACAATAAAAAATAAAGCACGATACAAAATACCAAAAAAAAAAATTGAACAAAGTTACCGAACTACCGGTATTGTAACGATGAAGCATAATTTAAATCCCAACAAGTTAATGCCAACAGCCAATTTAAAACAAGCTTAAGCAACCTATATCAACACACACGTAAACAACAAAAATGATGAACCAATTCGAACAACGACAATTCCAACAATATCAATTCCGTTTTCCAAAAATAACGATTAACTATAACCCAACAAGCAAATCAAACAATTTATAATTCAAACACAAACTAATTCAAAAATAAATCAAAACGGAATTAAAAACAAAACAAAAGCAAAATGAATCAAATGTCGCAAAAATCATGATAAATCAAAATGAAGCAAAATAAAGCAAATGCAGCATAAATCTATCAAATATATAGAAAATAAAAGATAATACAAAGAATCCATAAGAAAAATGAACGAAATCCACAAAAATCGCAAAAGTAAGAATTCATACCTGAAAAGTGCAAAAATCGTGTGGAATCAAATGGAAATCAAGCAAATCCGTGCAAATAATGCAAACCATCTCTCCTAAAGTGAATGGGCATGTCGATTATCAATTCATCCAGTCCCTATGACACGTCGCGTGTCGTATACACTGTATCGTATTCCATAGGGCATGCCCAGTGACACGGGCGTGTCACTGGGCATGCCGACATCTTTATATAAAGACCTGAAGCCATTTTTCGCGCACACTTCAGTTTTCTTTCTCATTTTCTCTCATTTTCTTTCTCATAGATATTATCGAGCTAAATCAGAATAAGATCTTAACTCAGCAGGACCAGATGCAGCAGTTCATGCTTGAACAGACTACTTCTTTCCAAGCCCAGCTGGATCACGAAATCTTGAGAAGGTAATGGCTGGAACAATCCATGTTAGAGTTCTAGCAGTATCAAGGATTTCACCCTTCGCAACCACCACCTCCACCATACCAGCCACCTGCCCTTGCACCTGCACCTCCAGTTGATGTCTCCGATGATGAGACCATTGGTAACGATTCCAGCGATGCACCGATTTTTGACTAGCCCACATTTTATTTCATTTTCTTAACTTATTTACTGTTTTTTTTTCTGTTTCTTTATTTTTATTCCTATTGGATAATTGAAATTTTCTTTACAAGCTGTTTTATTTGTTTGTTTATTTCATTTATTTATGTCTTAACCTTGTTTATGCATTTTAGATTTTTGTTTTGAAGCAAATTCACCTTCACCATACTCTTCCCCTTCACGCTAAATGAACCACTAGTCTCCACCGAGTGTCGATCCAAGAAACAGTCTTGATAGGCTGCAAATCCAACATGTTTATTACTTTGTTTTTGTGCTTAATTGATGTTATTTATATTGAAAAGAAGAGCTTTTACTTGGTTTTTTATTATTTTGGGTAGGAATGGTGGATTTGCAATAAAGAGGCTTATTTGGAGTTTGATTGGAAGCATTGGAGCAAAATGGCATGGAGCTGAATTTTCTTTGTGGAGGCAGATTGTCAGTAGAGGCCTTAGCCTTGCCCAAGGCTAATGGCCAGGCAGACCTGAACGGGCTGATTTAATTAAGTGACGGGCCCATGCGATTTAATTGTATTTGAGGACTTTTAAACTGACTTGTAATAGGATTTAAGTAGTTTTTAGTGGGCCTTTTTGTTATATTAGGTTGGCCCCACCCTTTATTAAGTATTTAAGTTATTTTTAGGGTTTTGGGAGGACACTTTTTTACCTCCTCTTGGATTATTGCGAATTTACATTATCTTTTACAGAATTCTTGTTGTTCTTCCATGGCCATGCGTGGCTAAACTCATTCTTTCAGTCGAAGGTTAATTCAACGTTGATTTTCTAATGGATTGTGAGATTTAATGTGCTTTATCTTTGCTTTTTGATTCATATTGTATTTGTGTTTTCTCTTTGATTATTGGGGTGAGAATCATCCATAGTGGATATCTATTATTTGTTTTAACAGGGCCCGTTATTCATCTAATAGGTTTCTGCACAACCAATCAATTAGGTTTAATCTGTAATTGTTAATCCGAGTTGATAAAAGTGGTAGTCAATATAATTCAATTGCGTCAAAGCCTTGGGATTATGTTGTGGGAAAATATAATCTTATCTAAATGGATTCTCGTAGTTTCTGTTGGTTAGGGTAGGGTTCTACTAGTTTTTAATGCTGTTAACGGCTAAATCCTTCGTCGTACTTAGGGTTGCTAGTTAATTAGGGAATATTATTAGGTCGTACCTTAATAATTTAATACTAAGGTAGAATTGGTTGAAAGGACGTTCCTTTTCGACTATAACTTGTCTACATTAGTGAATTGAAAAGCTATCTTGAAATCGATGATCAATCCGAATGAATTTCATACCGCGAATTACCTTTGACTGAGTTTGTCTTCCATTGTTTCAAGTTTTTAATTATTTTTGCTGTCCTAATTTCGTTCTTGATCACTTCTTTAACTTAATTTCATTTTATTTTTCATACATATAATTCCCCTGTTTTTATTTTATTTTTTCTTAAATTACAGCAGGTCAGGTTTTGGTTAGCCTTGGGCAAGGCTAGTCCCTTGGGTTCGACCCTTCTCACCCTATTTACAGTATTTTGTGTTGTTTTGTTAGGAAGAGCAGGTTATTTATTTTTGGTGGCTTCGACACCCATCAAATTTTGGCGCCGTTGCCGGGGACTAGTTAACTTTACTGTTTATTGTCTTTTTGGATGACCAGATCTGAAAATTTGCCATTAGCATTTGATCCTGAGATAGAGAAGACAGCCGTTCATTGAGGAGACAAGCAAAGGAACGTAAGTGGGCAGAATCTACCTCCGTTACTGATCCAGAAGGTCCAGCTGCTGGTTTGTTTGGTTCTTCAACCAAATCTGAAGAAGAAAGTTCCGAGCAAGAAAAAGTTTTACTAGAATCTGATAAAGAAGAAGAAATGGCTGATAACCGCACTGTTCGAGAGCTGCAAGCTGCCCCTGTGGACCAGCAGCCCCTGTGTATTGCTTTTCCAAACTTGGATGCACCATTTGAGTTGAAATCTGGTTTGATTCACCAGCTCCCTACTTTCCATGGAATGAAGAACGAGAACCCACATAATCACTTGAAAGAATTCCATGGAGTGTGCTCAAGCATGAAGCCGCAAGGTGTGGCGGAAGAACAAATCAAGTTAAGAGCATTCCCATTTTCATTAAAAGATACTGCCAAAGAATGGTTACTTAACTTACCACCGGGTTCTATAACCACATGGCCCGAGATGGCTCATGCATTCTTGGATAAGTATTTTCCCGCCTCTAGAGCAGCCACCATTCGTAGGGAGATTAGTGGGATCAAACAAAAAGATGTAGAAAGTCTTCATGATTACTGGGAGAGGTTCAAGAGGTTGTGTGCAAACTGCCCACAACATGGGATGTCCGAACAATCACTTCTCCAGTATTTTTATGAAGGGATGCTGGATATAGAAAGGAAAATGGTCGATGCTGCAAGTGGGGGAGCTCTTGTTAACAAAACTCCAGCCCAGGCAAGAGAGATCATATCAACCATGGCTGCAAACACGCAACAATTTGGACAAATTGAAGAGCCATCACGCAAGCTCTATCAGGTAAGTAATTCTTCCGTTGAAGCTAAACTTAATGAGCTAACTTTTGTGATTAAAAATTTTGCTGCAGGACTTAATAGTCATAAAAGAGCGTGTGAAGCATGCACTTCTTATGAACACCCAACCGATGCATGTCCATCTTGGCAAGAGGGTCAAGAGCAAGTCAACGCTATTGGAGGTTTTTCCGGGCAGCCTCAAAGATCCAACTTTCCCATCTCCAACACTTTTGATGATAGTTGGAGGAGGCACCCGAATCTTAACTATGGGAATAGGCAGCAGAATTTTCAGCAAGCTAGGCCACCTCCTCAACAATCTTCCAACTCACACATGTCTTTGGAAGACATAGTTAGATCACTTGCCACTACCCAACAAGCATTCCAGCAAAACATGCAAGAGTTTCAAAGTGAAACAAAGAAGAGCATCCAAAATATGGAGAGCCAAATCAGCGAGCTAGCCTCCTCTTTGAGTAGATTGGAGACACAAGGGAAGCTACCATCTCAAACTATTGTCAATCCGAGGGAGAACGTAAGTGCCATCACTTTACGTAGTGGAAAAGAGCTAAATACAACAGCAGCTCCAAAGAAAAACAGCAGCAAGCCCAAGGAAGAAGATGAAAAAGAGGTTGAGATTTTGAAGAATGAGCCTACCAAGCAAGTGCAAGGATGGATGTCCGAACCAATTGTCATTCCACCTCCTTTTCCCGAGCGGTTGAAGCAATGCAAGAAGGAACAAGAAGAGAAAGATATCTTTGAAGTCTTTCGCAAGGTCGAGGTAAATATTCCCTTACTTGACTTAATTAAGCAAATACCTCGTTATGCAAAATTTTTGAAGGAATTCTGCACAAGTAAGCGAAAACAAGCTGAGGTTGAGAAGGTAAGTGTGGGGGAGAATGTCTCTGCGATTTTACAAAGAAAACTCCCACCAAAATGCAAGGATGAAGGTATGTTTTCTATCCCTTGTAGAATAGGCAATGTGCAAATTAAGAAAGCTATGTGTGATTTAGGCGCTTCAATTAATGTTATGCCATTGTCTATTTTCTCTTCTTTGAATATAGGTGCTTTAAAGAAAACTAGTATTTGCATTGAATTGGCGGATAAGTCCGTAATCTATCCAGAAGGGGTGCTAGAGGATGTGTTAGTGAAAGTTAATAATTTAATTTTCCCTGCTGATTTCTATGTTATTGATATGAAGGATCCTAAATCCTCAAATTCTTCTGAAATCATTTTAGGGAGACCATTTCTTAGAACAGCTAGGACTAAAATTGATGTTTTTGATGGTATTCTTACCATGGAGCTGGACGGTGAAGTTGTCAAATTTAATATGTATAGTGAAGTTAAGGATGTTAGTGTTGTGTCAAATGTGAATGCTATATCTAATGTTGAGGCTGGTATTGAAAACTCTTCTCAATTGAATGATAAACGTGAGTTAAATGTGGTTTCTTGCAATAATTCTGATATTGATTGTACTAATAAGTTCAAAGAAAAAGTTTTGTTTAATGAGAAGTTGCAGGTTGAGAATGAGAAGAAGGCAATGAAATTGGGTTTGAGGCGATTGCCGAATCACTTAAAATATTTGTTTATTGATGATGAAGACCCAATTGCTTTGATAGTGCCCAAAGGTTTAAGTAATGGGCAAGGAAAGAGGTTAATTCAGGTGTGCAATGAGTACAAAGATGCGTGTAGAAGGGCAAGACATGCTGCCTATGGAACCCCGACGGAGTTCGATTGAAAATTCGAGAATGTCGAGCCTAAGACATTAAACAAGGGCGCTTTTGGGAGGCAACCCAGCTAGGCTTGTCCAAGCCTAATAAATTTTATGTTTTTGTTTCTTTTTATTTGAATTTCCTGCACTTGTTTTTATTTTTCAAAAAAAAAAATTTGCCATGAACAGTGTCGTCTTCTTCCTTGGCATTCATTTTTCTGTCTAATGTCTGCGTAAGGTTCAGTTAAAATGGTCTTTCATGGTGAATATAATGCTAGGCAGTTAAAATAAATAGACCTTGCCTTTTTATGAAGTGTTTTAATTTTATTACAATTATTTCCTTGGTTTTACTTATTTGTTTTTATTTTTATCTTTTTACAGCAGGTATTTAATTCATCTCTCTCTCCCGTTCAAAGGTCTCCAGCAGCCCCTTTTCCCTTTCAATTTTCGAAAATCCAGCAGCCCCTTTTCCCTTTCAACCGAAACTCCAGCATCTCAATCCCTCACTTCCGGCAGTCACCCACCAAATCGGCACCACCAACGAATCACACACCCAGAAATCGCAACCAGAAATTGCAACCCAGAAATCGCAACCCAGAAGCAGCAAACCAGAAATAGCAACCAACCAGAAATAGCCAACCAGAAATTGCAACCCAGAAGCAGCAAACCAGAAATTGCAACCCAGAAATCGCAACCCAGAAGCAGCAAACCAGAAATCGCAACACAGAAGCAGCAAACCAGAAATCGCAACCCAGAAATCGCAACCAGAAATCGCAACACTCCCTCTTGCTCAAATCGACAGCACTGCTGAACCGAAAAAAAAAAAGAAAGAAGAAAAAAAATTCTAGACCTCCCTCTTCCTGCGTTTCAGGTGAGTTTCTAATTTTTTTTCGTCACTCTCCCATGGGTATTCTGAAATCTGAGTTTTGTTTTCCTTGATGAGCAAATTGAATGTGTTTGGAGGCCAAACTGTTGCCATTTTTATTGAGTATTGAGATTAGTTGCTATGGATGAGCTGAATATTGTGAATTTTTGGATGCTGACACTGTGTTCGAATAAGATTTGATGACTACAGTTAGGTTCACTTTTGGTTTGCCGTAATGAGAATCAATTGAATGAATATTATAATGTTTATTACTGGTATTGAGCAACAATGATGAGTTTGGTTTGATTTGAGGTAGAAATTATGCATTCAAAGACACTTTATAATTATCTCATGCTTGGTTATTTTAAACTTGGAACTTATTTGATATTGCATTATGAAGTTTGATTGTTCTCATCTTTATCTAGTCGCTGCTGTACCTTGAAATTCAGATTGGTTCCACTGAGAGTTTTTGTTGAACGTGGAGCTTACTTATCGTTGCACCTATTTGTGCTTGTTCGTTGTTTGCTTTGGGTTGTGGTTTTGCTTTTGAATTCTTGCAGGTAAATTTTGATCTTGGCAATATGGCTAGAACCAAAAATTGCCCAAACCACCATTCATTAGCCATTGCAGGCCAGCAGCCAACGTTTTGATCCAGGTTCTGTTATTTAATTTTGAGCCTATTTGTGCTGCTGAATTGATTTCCTCTCTGCTGAGATTTCATTTTGTGCAGGTTTTTCAAGTGATTTGATAATGATCATTTCTACACTAATTTGTTCAAAATAAGTTGCTTGCCACTTGTTTGCTTTGGCTTGTGTTTGGTGCTCAAATCTTTTGTAGGTAGTGATTTTGTTTAATGGATTGGTTCACAACCAACTCCTCACTGAGGTTTAACAAGCAATTTTTCGGCAATAACAGGGCAGTATCTACTACTATCATTTTTTTTAATTTGTTTGCTTGAGACCCTCCATTTGTGTTTAATTGTGATTTGTCCACATTGAGGACAATGTGAGAAATAAGTGTGGGGAGGGGTTTTAGCTATTGGGAGTGTATTTTTGCTGAATTTTTGTGCTTAATGTGATTAATATACTGCTGCCATTATTTTGTTCTTTGGTTATGCTCCGTTTTGGTCAAGTTTTTCAGCTATATGAATGGCATTTGATTAATTTTTCATGTGTTTTTGCTGCTGCCATATGCTTAATTTCAAATAAAACTTGGCTGTTCAGTTTGTGTTTAATGAGTTAGAAGTTAAGACACTTGTCCCATGATATTTTTGTGTAAAATTTTTGTTTGGTTGATACTATATGCTGATTTTGGGATTTACTCAATGGGTTTACTGTGTCCTTAAATATGATTTAGAGCTTTTAGAAAATTCTAGAGAGGAGTAATTTGCCTTTGTAACCTAGTTGAACACATGTGAGAACCTTGAATAACAAGACTAGTGAGCGAGAATTCTAACTTGAGATTAACCGTCACTGCACTTATAAACTTTGATTGCAAGCTGTTACACTTTGAATTCTAAAAGTTTCATATTGCAAAACTTAGTTTCTTTCGATAAGTGTTTTTGAGAGCAATTTCCAAAGCCAAAATTTAGGATAGCTTCCGAACACTAGAACTCTTTTCTACGCTCCCTTGAGGCGAAATCCTAGGCGAGTCTCGACTTTTGAGATGATTTAGGCATTCTTTTGGTCGATTCATCATTCCTTTTACGTTTTTCCCACCTTTACGTTACCGTTCTTTTCACCCCTTCTAGCCTACGAAGTATGCTAAATGCGTACTCTAAAATCTTTTCATACCCCACAATATAACCATATACACTAAAAAGCCCTTTGCCTACCACCCTTGGATGAGAAAATGGTCTTTTTAGTCATTCTTGAGCATGCACGTGTATGTTATTAAGAATTGGCGCAGTTGCATTTTTGCTTAATGTCATTGATTTGAGTCTAGTTTGTTGGAATAAATAGTCCTTTTGACTTGTGTGTTTTAATTTTTATGGGTTTTGAGATGGTTGTAAATAGTCATGTGATATTTTAGCTTCCATAAAAAAAAGAAGAAAAAAGGAAAATTCAGACAAAGAAAAAAAAAACAGAATGTGAAAAAAAAAAAGAAAAAGAGAAAAATGAAAAAAAAAATCAGAAAAGAAAGAAAAAGAAAAAGAAATGTATTCAATTTCAGTTTTAGTTTTTCTCTAATTTAAGCTTTTCTCTGGTTTAAGTCGCATTTGTCACCATTAGTTAGTTCGTGTATTGTTCTTTTGAAATTAATAGTAAAAGACTTATTTTCTTGTTATTCTTAGCCTTACATCATCCTATCTTTTGTAACCATCACCTAGCCTAACCCATGTAAAGACCTAATGATCTTTGGTTGAGACTTGACCTACATTAGTGGAGAGGGAGTTTAGAGGGGAGCCTATGGTTGTTCTTTAATTCTGTTTTAATGAAGCTATGAAAATATTTTTATATGTTTTGTTACTTGCTCGATAAAACACTTGTTGATTCAAACTTCGAATGTGTGTGTGCGTGTTTTAAGAATTCTTAGTGTAACCTTTTTCAATTGAGTTCATAATGATGGAATGATGTTGATGGTTGGATTCTTAATTGCGATGTTGAGTTGTTTGGGGAACATGTATGTGTTTGATTGGGTTCTTGGTGAAGTATGTGGTCTCCTTATAGATTTGATTTTGAGTTTTGAGTCATGCTTGAGGACAAGCATGGGATAAGTGTGGGGATATTTGATAGGCTGCAAATCCAACATGTTTATTACTTTGTTTTTGTGCTTAATTGATGTTATTTATATTGAAAAGAAGAGCTTTTACTTGGTTTTTTATTATTTTGGGCAGGAATGGTGGATTTGCAATAAAGAGGCTTATTTGGAGTTTGATTGGAAGCATTGGAGCAAAATGACATGGAGCTGAATTTTCTTTGTGGAGGCAGATTGTCAGCAGAGGCCTTAGCCTTGCCCAAGGCTAATGGCCAGGCAGACCTGAACGGGCTGATTTAATTAAGTGACGGGCCCATGCGATTTAATTGTATTTGAGGACTTTTAAACCGACTTGTAATAGGATTTAAGTAGTTTTTAGTGGGCCTTTTTGTTATATTAGGTTGGCCCCACCCTTTATTAAGTATTTAAGTTATTTTTAGGGTTTTGGGAGGACACTTTTTTACCTCCTCTTGGATTATTGCGAATTTACATTATCTTTTACAGAATTCTTGTTGTTCTTCCATGGCCATGCGTGGCTAAACTCATTCTTTCAGTCGAAGGTTAATTCAACGTTGATTTTCTAATGGATTGTGAGATTTAATGTGCTTTATCTTTGCTTTTTGATTCATATTGTATTTGTGTTTTCTCTTTGATTATTGGGGTGAGAATCATCCATAGTGGATATCTATTATTTGTTTTAACAGGACTCGTTATTCATCTAATAGGTTTCTGCACAACCAATCAATTAGGTTTAATCCGTAATTGTTAATCCGAGTTGATAAAAGTGGTAGTCAATATAATTCAATTGCGTCAAAGCCTTGGGATTATGTTGTGGGAAAATATAATCTGATCTAAATGGATTCTCGTAGTTTCTGTTGGTTAGGGTAGGGTTCTACTAGTTTTTAATGCTGTTAACGGCTAAATCCTTCGTCGTACTTAGGGTTGCTAGTTAATTAGGGAATATTATTAGGTCGTACCTTAATAATTTAATACTAAGGTAGAATTGGTTGAGAGGACGTTCCTTTTCGACTATAACTTGTCTACATTAGTGAATTGAAAAGCTATCTTGAAATCGATGATCAATCCGAATGAATTTCATACCGCGAATTACCTTTGACTGAGTTTGTCTTCCATTGTTTCAAGTTTTTAATTATTTTTGCTGTCATAATTTCGTTCTTGATCACTTCTTTAACTTAATTTCATTTTATTTTTCATAAATATAATTCCCCTGTTTTTATTTTATTTTTTCTTAAATTACAGCAGGTCAGGTTTTGGTTAGCCTTGGGCAAGGCTAGTCCCTTGGGTTCGACCCTTCTCACCCTATTTACAGTATTTTGTGTTGTTTTGTTAGGAAGAGCAGGTTATTTATTTTTGGTGGCTTCGACACCCATCAAGTCTCCATCACAATCGACTCACACCAATAGTCACTCGTCCAGCGCTTTCAGAACCGAGCACCAGCACACCTCGCTCCAGCATCCACCGATCACACAAGCAGCAGCCCCTGTGACTCACCACTCCAGCTCGCACCTGCAGTCGTTCAAACCCACACCAGCAGTGATGCTCCACCAATCACACATCCAACAGCTGCATGAAAGTAGCACCGATCCACCACCAGTCTCTACCGAGGATTGCACCCACCAGTAGCCTCACAAACCAGCAGACACTCTTGTACAAACAAAAGAGGTATTTTCTCTTTCACTCATTTCTTATTAAAAAAAATTAGTTGTTCCACCATGCCACCAAAGAGATCAAAGAGTGCAGTAGCTTCAAACCCCAAAAGACAAAGAGAAAATTCATCCTCTTCCAAACCCACGGCACCTCCAACTTCAATTAAATTTGTCAATTCAAATCAAAAAGCAAGGTATACGAAATTGAAGAAAAGAGCACTTGGTGTCAACAGGTTTCTCCATCCTGAAACTCTCAAGTACTTGAATTTATTTGATGAAATATCTATGTTGATTGAGAGAATTGGATGGACTGAATTTTTTAACATTCAAAAGCCATCATATCAAGCTTTAACTTTAGAATTTTTTTAGCACACTTACATACGATTTTAATATGTACACTTGCACTGATACTGATCAAATTCACTTTCAAATGCTCAATTTTGATTTTTCTCTGACTTTGTCTGAACTAAATGTTGTTTTCGATTTTCCAAATGATGGTTTTAGACATCTCAACCTTGCTTTGAAAACAGAGTCCTATGAAGCTTTTTCAGCTATTAATGCTTGGAAAAAATATGCTTTGCATGATGAACCTTTTAAAGCTAGTCACTCTAAAGCTTCAAAACTGATAAAGCCCTCACATAGATATATACATAGAGTGCTTAGTCACAAAATATTTGGTAGAGGCACTAGCAATGGGACTGTGACAAATTTGAGTTGTTTATTCTTTGGTATAAGAAAAATGGGCAATGGGAAAACAGGGGAGCATTGTTTCTCCACCAGCTATCACTTGTAGTACACAGTGATAAGAGAGATATTTTAGTTGGGGGAATGATTACTGCCATAGCACATCATCTTGGGCTAATGAATTTAGGAACCCTAGTTGTAGAAATTCAATTCATAGATTTGGATGCTCTTAAATCTATGCATTTATGTCACAAGCTAGGGGATCAATACATTTTGATAGATGAGGAAGCATGACCTATTGGACAAAATGAGATACCACATTATACCTCTAGTCCACCTCCCTCCTCGGTGACACTTGAGCATATTTTTACATCGATTGAATCATTAAGTACTGATATGAATGCCAAGTATATTGAGTTTGCAGGTATGCTCTGTCTCTATAGTGCTTGCTTAGATTGAATTGTGCAAAAATTAGATGAATATCTGGAAGAGGCTAGTCAAGAACAATCATCTCCATTGCACTAACTCTAAATTTGTTCTAGTTGTCCTTACAACATATCAAAGGAGTATTCTAACCTTTACTTTTCTTTCTTCTCTCCTTTATTCCTTTTTATTTTTGCATTGAGAACAATTCTAGTTCTTAAGTGTGGGGTGGGATGTTTGAAATTTATGTACTTATTCATCCTTAGCCTTTTTCTTGTGAAACTTGAGCTTGTTGTTGAATTGTTAAGCTTGGGTTAATTAAATTTGAGTTGATTTATACAAATTTCTTGCTCCTACTACTTGTATTCAATATTTCATTTATTGAATTCCTTGACGATGTGTTGAATAGAGAAGTTTGAGTTTTTATTCAATGGGAGTTGAATGTTTGATTTTTATAGAGAATTTTGTATAACAGGTTTAATTGAGGATTTGGTCGAATAGATAATCTGATATTAGCATATGGCATTATTCATGTTCCTGAATAAGGTCGAATAACCGAGTTTGATCATATATAAATTAATGTTAAAGTGTCTGAATAAGAGTTTGATGTTAATTTAAAAAGCTATGTCCCTGAATAAGGTTAGCCATGCTTAATAGATAATCCGCCAATCTTAACTCAAATTTCTTAACCAATTTTAATATCTATGCAAGTTTAAGGGGATTATGGACTCTAATATATTTTATTGATTGATTTATTCTTAATTCACCAAGACATTTAATTTCCAGCAATTTAGTTTTAATTTTAGATTTTTCTTCAATTCATATTTATTCAAATCTTGTTTCTCAAATAATAGTCAACACAATATAACAATTGGCTTTTAAACTTTGGTCTTCATGGGATGATATTCGGATTCACAAATCTATATTACTGATATGACTAGTGCACTTGCTATAGGGTTAACTAGGATGCATCATGTTTTATGGAGAGAATCATTTCCTCTCTAGTTAAATGAAAATTAGAGGCAGATAAAATTACCGCTATTAAATTCATTTACTGACATAACTTATATATCTCCAGGTAAATGAAAATGAATAAGAATCTGATTTAAATATTATTAAATTTATTTCCTAACCGAGTGTGCTCTTATCTCGGCACATGGAAGTAGGTACCGACAGATATGGTTTGCTCTTGATACCTGATGAAACCCTAATCTAAACAGTCATATATTTTACTGATAGAATCATTTTCTCTCTTGGTAAATGAAAGTTAGAGGCGGATAAATTTACCGCTATTAAATTCATTTACCGATAGAACTTATATATCTCTCGATAAATGAGAATGAATAGGTGCCTGATTTAAATATTATTAAATTCATTTCCCATTAGATAAGGGTTTTCTCTCTGTAAGCGATGAAACCCTAATCTGAACAATCGTATGCTTTTCTGAGAGAAACTTTTCCTTTCTCAGTAAATGAAAATGAATAGGTTTATGATTTAAATATTATTAAATTCATTTCCCAATAGATAAGGGTTTTCTCTCAGCAAGTGATGAAACCCTAACCTGAACAGTCGTATGCTTTTCTAAGAGAAACTTTTCCTCTCTCAGTAAATGAAAATGAATAGGTTTATGATTTAAATATTATTAAATTCATTTTCGGATCCACCGTGCTCTTATCTCATCACATGGAAGTAGTTACCGACAAAAGTTGTTGACGGTCTGTAATTTATCGAAAGATGTAAGTGGCTCTTGGTAAATTGTAACCCTGATATATAAATTGCCTTTCTTCTTCCCCGCTCCCATCTCACTATTTCACTTTCTCTCACTCTTTGCCTCTATCTTTCTCCCTCTCTCTGCTTCTGTTTCTTCACCAGCAATGAGAAGACAACGACGACAATAAGTTTTACTTATTTGTTTTTTTCCTTCATTTATATATATAGTTTTTCATTTTTTTTTTAATTTTCTTTGGTGCAAAAATTGTGATTTGATATTCTTGGGTATAATTTTGAATTTGGAATTCTTTTTTTGGTATTTGGTGCTTTAATTAGGTAGCTGGTTAAAGTTTTTTGCATTTTAATATTTTTGGCCGGATTTTTTAAAATGATTTGGTATGTGCTTGGATTTTCTGTGTTTATGTGTAATTTTTTCATTGATTTTATGTGTTTATGTATTTGGTATTGATTTTTGGGTTTAGGAATTTGGATTATATGTGTAAATTTTTTTTTATTGAAATTTTTATTTTTTCTCAAAAATTAATATTGTTAATGTTAATTATTTTATGTGAAAAATTTGTAGTTATAAAATTTATGTGTAAACTTTATAGTTTAAATTTATGTAAAATTTATGTGTAAATTTTTAATTTGTTAGTCCAAAAATTAAATTAGGTTATAGTTAATTATGTATTGATTTTTTTATTTAAATACAATGATTTTTATAATTATTTGTAATAAATGTAAATGTAATTTAATAAATTAAGTTAAATTCATTATGTAAAGCAATTTGCTCAAAAGCCCATATAGAATATAATATAGATTTAACCTATATGTAATTAAAATAAAAAAAATAATTTTTAGTAAATAAGAATAAAATTATTAAGAAAAATTAAAATAATCTAAAATAATAATTAAAATAATATATTGTGAATATAAAATTTTTTTTATTAATAATAATAAACTGGGCCTAAGCCTATAATATTTTATAAAATATAGGAAAAATTACACTCTATAGCACACTTTTTAATTTTTTTTTCAAAAATATCCTATATTTTTAGTATACTTTTGATATACTAAATGTATACTCAATGTATATTTTTAAAAATTGAATCTACCTTTAATATACTAAATATATACTAAAAATATACCTCTAAAAAGGGTATTTTTGAAATTAAAAGTTAAAAAGGGTATTTTTGAAATTAAAATTAAAAAGGGATATTTTTGAAAATATTTTTATTTTTAGGGTATTTTTGAAAAAACCCCTAAAATATACCTAATTAATTTAAGCCATATTAAATATAAAATACAAACCTAATAAATAATATGAACTCCAAAAAAAACATTTATTTAGACTTATGCAAATTTATAATATAAAGAATAACCTTAATAAGAAAAAACTATATCTAATTGCATAAGCCTATTAATTATAAAATGCAAACTTAATAAATAATATAAATAAAAAAATATTTATTTAGGCCTATGAAAATTTATGATATACATAATAAACTGAATAAGAAAAAAAAATTTAATTAATTATATAAGCCTACTAATAGTAAAATACAAACTTAATCAATAATATAAATTTCAAAAAAGAAATTATTTAGACATATAAACATACATAATAAACTTAATAAGAAAAAAAAATATATACGTAATTATATAAGCCTACTAATTACAAAATACAAACCTAATAAATAATATAAATTCCAAAAAACATTTATATAGGCCCATGAAAAAAAAAACATAATTATTTTGACTTTATGCATATGGGATTATAGTGTGAAGTGTTTGTTAATATAATTGCTTATTAATTATATGTGAATTATTTGTGATGTGCATTTTATTATATTGTATAATAATTTATAGATAATTAATTATAAGAATGACCTATTTATAGAATTTCTTATAATTTGTGAAATATTATTGTAGTCCGAGTGATATAAGGGTGAGATATTGGAAGTGTTTTTTCTTTGCATGGACGTTAAAAATTAGTTAGGTAGCTAATATATTAGAGGAAATTCTGTCGGATTTTCGATAAACAATAGATAAAATATTAAGAATATTTTTTAAAAATTAAATTTATTAAATAAAAATATAAATGAACCTTAGTACATATTTGGTGAGTTTCTTATTTTTTGTTAAAAGTGAGAACTCATTAAATTGTCTAAGTTGGACAATTTAGAAATAACAATATATCTATATTAATTAACATTTATGTGAGACAATTGATTAAAATTTTGTATATAAAATTGGTACCTTTTCCATCTAAATGTTCTCTGAGTGCATACCAAATATCAAAATTAATAAAATACTATTTTTTTAATTATTTTTAATATTTGACGTCGTGTATTTGGAGAACCTAAGGAAAATGCTTTGGATTTTCTATAAAATCTGTAACAACTCTTGCATAACTATTAATTAAGATATATATTGTATTTCTAAAAGGGTTAGGTCCTTACCCTCTAGAAAAGGCAAAATAAGGAGATATAGTATAACTAATTACAAGAATTAATTTATTATTTTTCATATAGGAAAACGAATACAAATTTTCTTGAATGTACCAAAGACTAAATCAAGATAAAACTATTAATATGATTTTTGTCAATGGAGTTGAAGAGTTTGTTAGATTTGCCAGTTCTCAAAGGAGATATATGTAAGGCAATAAGAATAAGTGTCTATGCCTCAAATGTCATCATAGAATATTTTGGGAAGTTGATAATGTGAAGTTCCATCTAGTCAAAAATGGGTTTGTACGAGATTATTTTATTTAGAATAGGCATGGTAAAGAAGAATTTGTAGCAACACCTAATCCACTAGAACACATGTCACTCGATATCGGGTTTGAAAATCCGTACCAACAAATGGTATATGATACTATTGGGCCTAATGTGTTTGAAGGGGGATGACAAAAATTTTGAATTGGACCTAGTAATGTCTACTAAGGACTAGATGAGGCTCTAAACCCAAGAGCTCAACAATTTTATAATTTTTTGGATCGATGGATACCGAGTTGTGGCCCGGTTATCAAAGACACACTCTGTTTTCAACTTTGGCATGCTATTTGAATATGAAGTCTGAGCAGCATATATCCAAGAAGACATTTGATCAACATGTCTAATTTATTAAGGAAATCTTACCAAAGGAAAATGAAATGTTTGACAGTTTCTACTAAATGAAGAAAATAGTTTAGAGTCTTAGATTGCTTGTGGAAATTATTGACTGTTGTAAGAATGGAAGTATGATATATTGGGGTGATGATGAATGACTCAGAATTTTTAAGTTCTATTTTAAACTAAGATTTAAACAAAGTCAAGTTATAGGAAGATAGGAGTTCTGATACAAATCTCGATAAAAGGTTGAAGAATGCAAAAGTAAAATTGAATATTTGCCCAATAACTAACTAATCAAGTTGATATGGTGTGGAAGAACTTAGATCCCAAATCTATATAGGAGATTGAAATCTAAGTTATATGGAAGACACCAAAATCCATGGTGGAAAAATTAATTGATAAGTCAGAAAGGAAGAACGCTACAAAATAAGTTTGATAAGTTCAAAATAATCCTTTAAAGAACTAAGAAGAAAACTAACCTCACAAAATGATGTTTATTGATTTATTGAATATCTCCAATGAACTATAACAATGACATATTTATAGGGATAGAAACCTTTGTACAGATAAAGAAATTCCTAAATAACAAATAATTCCAAAATATAAATAATTCCTAGCTAATAAAAATGTCCTAAATAGGTCAAGTGTTCCTAAATTTTTTAGTTTGTTTGATTCTAACAAATTTACTTTGGAAATTTTGTTGATAATGATGATGTTTTGATGAATTTTGATAATAACTTGAAGATTTTGGGTTACTAATGTGTTGCTGGAAATTTTTGATAAACTTTTGAAATTCTTAAACCTTGCTACTACAGTGTTTGTTTTGTGCTTTATGACTTTTAACCCAAAATCCATTTTATCTTTGAGATGATTTGAATGGAATACTTTGAATCTCAAATTATTATGGCAGCGCTAAGCTGACAATTCTAGGTTTATTTTTATCATTTCACCTACTATAAGTGTTAATGATTGATATATATTATTTGTATAAAATGCTTGAAGATTTTTGCTCCATGATGTATCTATCTAATCAATTTAACTAGTTGGAAACACATAGTTAGGCTCACTTAGTTTGTCATAATTTACTTTTGGAATTTAAATAGTGATATATATTATGAACCAAATAAATAAATAAAAAGAGCCCTAATAAAGTTAAAAAATGAACAACTAACTCCACTGGTCAAAAGGTCATGAGTGGAGCTAGTAGCCACTTGAAGTTGTTACCAATTGAGTAACTGGGTGCTGACATCATAAATATTTTCCCTCATATCAAAAGATTGATGACATTTTAAGCAAGTATAAAAGGTGTTCAAAAGTAAATTAAAAATTAGGTTCTTGACTTAAATCTTTTTCTAGTTAAATCTCAATAAATTGAGTATAGTCTTCTATGTGTGACTAATTTTCCACTTGGTAATTAATTTGTCATCAAAGCTAGGTAAGGTTCTTAGCATTTTATATTTATAATATTTATCAATCCGGTTGCTAACTTTTGTGAAGTGGTGAAAAGCTTATTCCATGAGTTGTTGGTTTTTGATTGCCATTCTATTTGATGTATTTAAATATTGTAGGTTGAGTTGTGATTGATAAATGTGGGGATGGTGATTTTAAGTTATAAAATACTTGAGGGCAAATATGGTTTAAGTGTGAAAAAATTTGATAATGAGTAAATATTATTTATATTTAAGGCGAAATTCAGGCTCATTATTAGATGACTCTACTTATTATGATGTGTTTTTGCAGAGGAAACAACTTAAGGAAGGATAAAGAATCAATTGGAGGAAAGTGTGCTGAATTGGGAAGAGATGTGAAGAAATTGTTGGCAGAGGCCCTGGATGTAAGCCTTGGGCAAGGCTGGTGCCAGAATCAGACCTGATACAAATGGGATAAAGTTGACAGCTGGCGTTCCTTAATTTTTGGAGTGTTTTAAAGTTACAAATTTTAAGCAGATAGGAATTATTTAGGGATATTAATTATTGTTTCCTTTACTATATTTATTTTTAATTTTCCTAATTAGATTTAGATTAGGAATTTTTTAAAATTAAAAGTATTTATGCTAAAGGATTCAGCTACCTTAGCTAACAATTATTCATGTTTTGACTGCTGGATATTTTTCAATACATAGAGGTTTTCCTTATTCTACAATGAGCAACTAATTTTCTATTTAGTTGAAAGGTAATTGAAGTTCAATTTGCAAATTGTGAGATCTAAACAACTTATATCTTTTCTTCTTTAATTTCCAATATTTATATACTCTTGGTAGCTTATTTAAATTATTGATTTGCTATTTGATCAACAAGGTCCATTGTTCAACTAGTTAAATAATATAACATTATTCAAAACTCTTGAATCTGTATTTGCTCTATTGACGTTTTGATTGTAGTGACAATTAGGTGTAACCTAAAGGAGTATATAATCTAATTAAATAAATAACACAACTAGGTTTATGGGTTAGAATTAGGTCCTTCTATTTCTTAAAACTATCAGTAGTTAGATTCTAAGGACGTTTCTATAGGATAAATTATTGATAATAATTAGTTAGAGAACGTTTCCTGATTAATTTACAGTTAAGGGAGGATTGATAATTGCGAGCTTATCCAATACTATAACTGATTTATTGAAAAATTAAGAAGAACAATCTTTGAATAAATGATCAATCTAAGCATTAAACTGAAATTATTCCTTCAACTGAATTCTCTCTCGTTGATAATTTCAATTATTATTTATCATCTTTAGTTTTGGCAATTTATAATTTCAATTAATTTTCAGAATTGTTAAGATTTTAATTTTCAGTTTCTTTTCTAAAATCCCCCAATTTTAACTTTTTGTTTAATTCATTTTCTTAGTCTTAAAAGAATTTTAGTGAGTAAACAATTCCTTGAGATTCAATCCCGTTGGCAATTTAATTTGTTCAAGAATAGGAGTTCAACTTTGTTGGTTTTGACACCCATCACCCATCATGCCTAAAAAATTTATCAAATGCAACCTTTTCACATGCCTTAAACACATTATAAAAATTGGGATCATCATTATACAATTCTTTAATATGTTTATTCACTACTTTTATAATTTAATTTGTTCAAGAATAGGAATTTAATTTTGGTGGTTTTGACACCCATCACCCATCATGCCTGAAGAATTTATCAAATGTAACCTTTTCACACACCTTAAACACATTAGAAAAATTGGGATCATCATTATACAATTCATTAATATGTTCAAATTCTAACAACTTAGTGTTAAAAGTTAAGATGAGCTCATACCTTCGTGATAGTGTATTAGCTACAACATTTTCCTTAATTTGCTTGTATTTAATCACATAAGGAAAATGTTTCAATAAGATTTGCCCATCTTGCATGCCTTTGTTCAACTTGCTTTGACCCTTCAAATGCTTTAAAGATTCATAGTTGGTGTGGATCACAAACTCTTTTGGCATTAATTAATATTGCCATGTCTCCAAAGCTCTTACTAAGGCATACATCTCTTTATCATTGGTTGGATAGTTATAAGTTGCCCCATTAAGTTTCTCACTGAAATAAGCAATGGGTCATCCTTCTTGCATAAGTACAGCTCCAATTCCAATTCTTGAAGTATTAGAAAATTATGTAAAGTAAGTAAAGGTGCAGTAGTAAGTTTCTCTTTTATTAAGTTAAAGGCCTTTTTTTTTGCTCTCCCCCCATTTAAAACCCACAGTCTTTTTAATCACTTTAGTCAACGGAGTGGCAAAGCTACTAAAATTCCTAACAAATCTTCTATAAAAACTATCTAAACCATGAAAGCTCCTTACATCACTCACACAATTAGGTCTAGGCCATTCCTTGATTATCTTGATCTTTTCTTCGTCAACGTTAACTCCCCATGCACTAACAATATAGCCTAATAATATTACCTTATTTGCATTTCTTAAGGTTGGCATACAACTTGCCTTCACGCAAAACTTGCAAAACCTATCTCATATGGTCAACTTGCTCATTAAAGCTTTTGCTATAAATAAGAATATCATCAAAATAAACAATCACAAATTTACCAATAAAAACAGGGAAGATATGGTTCATTAGCCTCATGAAAGTGCTAGGTGCACTAGTTAAACCAAAGGGCATAACCAACCATTCATATAAAACATTATTTGTCTTAAAGGTTGTTTTCTATTCATCTCCTTCTTTCATTCTTATTTGATAATATCTAATTTTTAGATCAATTTTAGAAAACACACATGAACCATGCAATTCATCAAGCATATCATTTAGCTTAGGAATTCCTCGACAAAAGGTTGAATAGCGCAAGAGTAAAATTGAATATTTGCCCAAGAACTAACTAATCAAGTTGATATGGGTGGAAGAACTTAGGCCACAAATCTATATATGAGATTGAAACCTAAGTAATAAGGAAGACTTTACAATTAATGATGCAAAATTGATTGATAAGTGAAAAAGGAAGAGTGCCACAAACTAAGTTTGATAATTTCAAAATAGTCCTTTAAAGAACTAAGAAGAGAATTAACCACACAAATAATATATTGTTTATTGATTGAATATCTCCACTGAACTACAAATATGACGTATTTATAGGGGTGAAAGCCCTTTTATAAATAAAGAAATTCCTAAATACCAAATAATTCCAAAAATTGGAAATAATTCCTAAATAACAAAGAAGTCATAAATAGTTTAAGTATTCCTAAATAGATAAGTATTTCTAATTAGATTTAGGTATACAAATAGGAAAACAAAATATAATATAATAAGGAAAAATTTAAAACCCTAATTAGGAATATAATAAGGATGATATGATTTATTTGAATTAAATTAATAAATTTATTTATGTCTTTCCTATAATTAGGGGCCCAACTTTCTTGAATCAAATAATTCAAGGCCTTTTTAGTCTTCTAGCCCTTGTTCTTGTTATAAGACCTCTATTAATGGATAATAGATCTTGTTTTGCTTTACCGATTTTCTCATCAAGTTTGTACTATTTAAACGAATGTATTATTTTTCTCTTACACCTAGATTGTGAAGGTTATATGCTTCAAATGCCATTGCAGGACATATGAGATGGCATTCTGAGCATGAAGAAGATGGAGTTATGTGCCATCCATCTGATTCAGAGATATGGAAGCATTTTAATCAAACACATTGAGAGTTTGCATCTGAATGTCAAAATATGAGGTTGGGATTATGTATCAATGGTTTTCAACCTTTTGGGTCATCTAGTCAACAGTACTCTTATTGGCCAGTAATTCTAACTCCCTACAATTTTCCACCTTAGATGTGTATGAAAGAGTAATATTTATTTCTTTACGTACTTGTTTCAAGTCAAAATAATCCCAAACATCAAATTGATGTTTTTTTTATCAACCCTTGATAGTGGAATTGATAAGCTTGTAGGAGGAAGGAGCCTTGACGCATGATTGTTCAAAGAAGGAAAATTTTATACTAAAAGTAACACTTATATGGACTGTAAGTGATTTTCCAACATGTGCGATGTTTTCTAGATGAAGTACTATTGGAAAGTTAACATGCCCATATTATATGAACCATATAGGAGCATTTACTCTTCCAAATAGGGAAAAAACATGTTGGTTTGATAACCATAGAAAGTTTTTGAGGGCAAATCATCCATTCAGAAGAGATAAAAATAATTTCTAAAAAAATGCTACACAATCTCTAGGTGCACCACCGTTGATGAATAAGGATGCAATATTGTCTTAGATTGAGGAATTGGGATTGAAAAAGGTAACTGAATTTGATGAAGATCAAATTAATAGTGAACCGAGATGTAGGAATTACAGATGGAAAAAAAGAGCATATTTTGGGATGTGCCTTATTAGAGCTCTAATATAATATGGCATAATCTAGATGTGATACACATTAAGAAAAATGCTTTTGAGAATGTCTTTAATTTAGTGATCGATGTTCTAGGTAAAACTAAAGATAATGTTAAGTAAAGAGAAGACTTGAGGATATTTTGTAGAAAACCAGAGTTAGAACGGGATGAATAGACTTATAGGTACCCTAAAGCAAGTTACATCTTATAATGTAGTAAAAAATAATTACTATGTCAACGATGAAATAGTTAACGTTTCCACATAGATATTTTTGAATTTATCTAAATGCATTGATATGAGAAAAAATTAATTATTTAGGATGAAGAGCCATGATTGTCACGTGTTCATATAGAGGTGTGAGATCACCATCCTGGCCCTGCCCTCCAAATGTGATTTAAGGCCTCTGCATTGCCAGGTTATTGATCTCAAGGATCCGACAGGTGAGACTTGTGTGAAATGGAGTCTCCACCCGGTAAGACTAGGAAATGATTGGGGGTAGCATTCTCTTAATTCCTCAAAATCCCTAATCCTATTAGAATCTGAGTTCGGAAAGTTAGGTACATATGAGAATAACTTAGATAAGAATCCTTGTTATCTACATATGCCCAATCTAAAGAATCGGCCTCCTCTATGATTTATCTATTAGTAAGGATTATTCAAGATATCGAACGAGAATCAACATATATAAAATAGGCAACAAACAGCATAAACATATGCATATTGTGATGCATGTGATGCATAATTTGTACGTAAAATTCCTATAAACACCCACCGAGGTGGAAACGTGCTCTTTAGAATAATAAATCTACAAATAAATGATCATATTACATGGCTTCACAAGTATTATACATTATTCTAAAAGAAAATTACATCGTTTCCTATATACAACAAATCTAAAGGAAAAGGGTAGAATGTATATTAGATGAGTGCTTGATGAATGTATTGACCATAATAATAATAATTAGATGACAAAGATAAAAGAAAAAAAAAGAAGAATATGAGTTCTGATAATGATCTATAAGATCAATCAACTGAATAAAACCAATTTACACAGAATCAAGTGATAATGTCGAATTCGATATTCCTTAGATTATCGAGTTCAAGAATCTCCTCGTACAAGGACAAATTGCAAGATCTGTTAGCTGAGTAAAATGGATATGTAAACAATTAAATGAGAATGTCGAATTCAATATTCAAGAAATGTCAAGTTTGTTAATATTTAAAAGGCAGAATCATAAAGAAATCATGAGTAGCAGTAGATATGTATATAGGCATTATGATCGAATTTGATAATTACTAAATTAACAAATTTAAAAATATCCTGCAGAAAAGATTAACTAGAAACCACACATTGCTCATACTGAGAATGAATAGATGATTATCACATCCGATACTCATATGAATATCAAATTCAATAATCATCTGACATCTCTAGCCAAAGTACCTACACTTGCAAAGTTAGCACATGATCTGTATCTATACATGTTCTAAGATCAAAAAATAAATCAATGATGGCAGACATATATGTCTGGAAGCATAACAATTGATTTCAATAATTAGGGGCAACAACCTGCAGAAAAGAAAATGTTAGTGGAGTACAAGCTAGCATATACTCTGAGTTTTGAATCAAAATATCACATTCGATATTAGGATGAATGTCGATTTCGATAATCATTCGCCATTTCTGGTAGAATCGACATGTACCTACAATATTCCATATAAAATGTCATTAAAGTCATTTTTTCAGTTTTAAAATTTCAGTCCTTGGTCCAAAAGGGTTAGATATAGTTATGATGAACCGGCTTCATCATTTTATCGGTTATGTATTCGAAGATTTGACCAGGAGTTAGTATATTTCAATTCTTGAAAGAATATCCATTGATTCTTTTAGAGTTCCTTAATCTTATTTATAAACAGGCTGCATATATGAAATGAAATGATACCATATAAATGTAAATCAAGGCATTAAATAGTATAGCTTTGAGAATTAACATTAGAAGCTTAAGAAACTTACTACTAATGGATGGAAATCTTAGCCAACTTTCAAGAATCACAAGATATTTTTAGCTCTTTATTATGAAATTTAAGCTTTGCTAGGTTAGTCTTCTTTTACAAGACAAAAGGATGATGATAATATTCTCTCTCTTTAATGTCTCCCACAGAAAGAATGATCTATAAAACAAAATCTCTCTGCAAAATATTTTTAGCTCTTTATTCTGGAAGCTCCCTTTAATAGGCTACAAGTGAGATCTGTATAGTTTAATTATCGATCTCAGAAGTAAATAATTATCGAACTCAATAATTTTGAAAATAATCAAATCTGGTCCTTAGTTGTTTGCTCGACATTCCCTGATAATTATCGCATTCGATAAAATCATTATAAAAAATGACAATAGTAATCAAGGTGGCAAATTTTAGTGTCTATAAGAGGTTCTTAACAATTGCATTTAAAGAGTTGTTACCATAAAATATTTGGGAAGATGTTTGGGAAGTTTTAACTGAATTAAGCTTATCTTTTAAAGAACTTACAACACCACTCCTAAAAGTATCTCAAGTAGAAAGGTTGGAAGAAGATATTCCAATAATTCTTTGCAAATTTTAGTGAATATTTTCTTCTAGTTTCTTTGACTCAATGGAACATTTATTAATACATTTGCCATACGAAGCAAAAATATTTAAACTTGTATATTATCATTAGATGTATCCATTTGAAAGATATCTTCGCCATTTGAAGAAGAATTCAAATACAAAGCAAAAGTAAAAGCTTTAATTTGTAATACATTCATAGTAGAAGAGTCATTAACCCTTTATTCATATTATTTCAACCACAAGTGATAACTAAATTGCATCAAGTGCCTCATAACTATGATGGGGGTATGGACAACTAATCTTAAGGTCTTTTATCCATTTTCAAATCTTAGGGTCGACCATCTAGTAGAGAAATAAGGTAAAGATTGTAACAAAGAGAATACAATGCAATAGATATATATACTCTATTGAATTGCAATGAGGTTATCCCTTATCTCAAGTACGTAACAAGTATTCAATTACTTAAATTTTTAGATAAAATTAATTTAAAATCATGCAATTATAATTTAATTTAATCTTCCTTTTATCTCTTCAAGCATTTTCATTGAACACTTATGAGAACTGGATGCAGATTCTCAAATTGATGTTGAATCATTTTCCTGTTTGGTTTAAAAAATAGGTAAGTATGTCAAAATTAAATAAGTTAAATATTAATTTTCTTCATTTTCGTTTCAAATTTATTATTATTATTTTTGTCTGTGTATTAGGCAAATGAAATCAATGATACATTCACAAATAAATGTATAGAGGACCTAGCCAAGGGCCCATTACTAACTGTCAGATGTTATAATGTTTTTTTTTTCAATGGATACAAATTCCACTCAGAATTGCATTGCACAATAATATCTACCATGAATAGTGGAGTTTGAATAAAAGAGTCAAACTATAGTGAAAGCTCTTATAATTTTTATGGTCAATCAATTGACATTGTAGAGGTTGAATATTCAGCTCTACTAATTAAGAAAATAATGTTATTTAAGTGTGACTGATATTACCTAATAAATGGATCAAAATTTCATCTATGGTATAATCTTGTTGATGCACACAATAAACAAACATATGCTAAATATGAACCATTTATTCTTTCTAGTCAAGTTACACAAATGTATTATGTCCCTTACCTAAGCACGAAATGTGACATTGCCATAGGTCACAAATTGATCTGTGTGAATCAGCTTTAAATAATCATGAAGCAAAAGTTGCCTTTTAAGAAGATAGTTCTGATTATCAACAAGTTGTAGATATGATATTTGATGACAATCTGTTGGTGAATGATCCAACTAGACAATTAATGGAAATTGATAGTAGAGATGTAGAATTTGAATTGAGCAAATCAATGCTTGAATCAAAATCTAAAGAGTTCAAATCAGATGAAAATGATTAATAAAACCAAAGGGTAGGCATAAATTTGTATTTATATTATGTATAATATTTTTTAAGTGTTAGTAACTTAAATAATTAATTCATTGTCTTTTTTATTTAGATGTGTATTAAGGATCAGGTAGAGGATTTGAGAGCAACCTCCTGTGGCCTGTCATCTAGGGTTCGAGGCTTCGGTGGACGATCGACCGATGGTGGATCTAACTCTGTGAGAGATGATCGTGATGATGATCAAAGTATTGCTTTTAGGATGGCCCTACAACTGCAAGATACTCTTGAGGATGACCATATTGCATACCTTGTTGATGAGTTTATGGTCACAAAGGATCCCCCTCATGATGATGACTCCACCCCTATTCAGGCAACTATCGGTGATGCTAGCATAGTAGCATCAACCGCAAGTGGATTAGGGGCCAGGACTGTGCCATTATACGTTAGCCAGAGTAAGTAATTTTGCATTCTTCATTATTTAACTTAATTTATTTTTCACTTTTTATGTATTTTTTAATAAATATTGTATTAACTTTTAAATTTTTCATTCATATGCCTGAGCCATTTAGGCCCTGCTCATGGAATATTAGGAAGATCATGTAGCAGAGGATGGATCCGGCAGAAGTTACCTAGCAGGCCATCTTGAAAGTTTTGAAGGACTTTTGGTTTGAGGAATTTAAGGTAAGCATATAATAATTGTATAGTTAAATATTTAAGAAATATTAATTTTATTTATATTTCCCTTTGACTAATTATTTGTCTACTTTTATTTATAGAATTAGTTTTTATGGGACCAGGCTATTGATAACCTAGTCCACATTGCCTTCATCAAGAAGACTTCTATTCATTACAGTGATATTCTGAACGAAATAATGGATAAGGGAAAGCAACCTTCTTACATTGAAGATCAGCTATGGGCTAATCTTCAGGCTTGATGGACTTCACCTGAGGGTTAGGGACGTTATGCTGCTGGCTCTCAGAACAGGCAGTCTACTGTTGTGGATGGCGTAGGTCTATCCATACATACTGGAGGTTGCATCACGATCATGCATTGGCACTTGTAAGTATGATTATATTTTTTTTAATATTTGAATTAGTATTTTCATTACTTTAAAATAGAATTTAAATGAAATTTTGATTTAATACAGAGGCTAATTTAGGACGACCACTGACCAGCTACAAGCTCTTCCTCCACATGCACATGAAAGTCACGATGATTAAACTTTCATTGATCAGCGGTCTCGGGATGTGAATATAGGTAAATATATATTTTTAAAAAATTTAAGATTAGTTAAGTATATTAAACCCTAAAAATTAAATTTAAACTAATTTTTTGATGTTGCAGAATCATTTTATTGCATCCAGAGAAGAGGCGTCTCAGTTTGATTCCCTGATCAATGAGTCCAGCCTATTTGTATCTACGGTTGGAGGAGAGAAGAAAAATAAGGTTTACGGACTCAGGTATGAGTTTGTCAGCATAGCTTCATCCTCATCATCTTCCAGTTTGTTTATCTTACAACATAAGATAGAATAATTGAAGGCTGACTTAGCTGAGCGAGATTGGGTAGCAGCTGAGTGGAAATGGGCTGTAGCTAAGGGCAAGCACAAGTATTAGCAGGTGCTATAGGGCCATGTTTAGAGGTTGGTCCAATAACAGCTGCAAGATTTATGAACAACTTCAGAAGAGGGATTCGATCAGCCACCGCCTCCGCCTGTGCCACTTACTTAGGGTTTTTTTTTTCTTTTATTATTTATATTTTGAAAGAAATAACATTTTATTTTCTTTATTAATTATTTTTTTATATTTATTGTTATGCATTTATTTCTATGTTTTTATTAACATTATTAATATAATTTATAATTACATTTTACTTATTAATAAATTGTATTTTTATTAAATAAATTAATATTAATTATATAATTGTAATTTTAATATAAATCACAATTAAAAATAATAAAAATATATATTTTTATTTTTTAAAAATTTTAATTTACCTACAATACAATTTGTCGGTAAATTAAAACTAATTCTTGACTATTTATCAATAGAAATATTTGTCAGTATTACCGAGCAAAAACATATTTTGTCAAAAAATATCCGACCAAAACCATCAGATTCACTAAGAGAACTGCTGTCAGCAATGCTGATAGATCTGTTTTTTGTCGGTAGCTTGTAAAATATTTGTCCACATTTTATCGAGAGAGGCATTGTCGTTATTATTGAGTGAATCTCTTTCGTTCAGAAATTAGTTTAATAATTTCGATGATGAGATTAAAAAACAAAGACGCATTAGTTAATAATTTATCCACAGAGATATTATTCCAAAAAATCCTTTTATTTTTGTTGTCCAAATGTACCATTATTTTCAATTTTTAGATAATTTTACTTCAATTTAAAATTTTAGTTCGAGTCATTATCTAAAGAAGTAAATTGGGGGAAAATTATGTACACTTTTCGTTTCTAATTGGCACTTGCATGTAATAATTATTTTTTATTGGAAAGCCATCAATAAATTAATTAAGAAAATACATATATATGATTTTTTTTTTCAATAGCCATTATTCTTTATTGCAAAAAATATATATGCTTCATGCAATGAGTTCCACTTTATCTCTCTGAAATGGCACCACCAAGATATAGGGAGGCAGTCAATTATGTGTTGGCATTGGGGAAATGTATGTCAGTCTCATAAACTATGGAACTGAAAAGATTGAAGGCGGTTTGAGGCGGCAACGATATCCAAGCAAAATAAATGATCTTATAAGAGTTTGATCAATCTCAAAAACTATTAATTAATTACTTAATAAAGAAAAGAAAAAGAAAATCCTTTAACTATAAGTTCTAATCCTCAATAAAGGAGAAACTCTTGTGGCTTAATCCTTACGTTACAAAGATGTAAAATAACTCATATTATCAGAAGAGAGAATTTCCTTATTTTTACATAGTCATTTTTACAGAGTAGAAAGCTGTAGTGATCCATCAAGCACGGAGAAACAATATTTGCAGCAAGCGTTTGAAGCGGCAAAGAAAGCAGTAGAAGAAGGAGACGAAGAGAGCTGCGTGGATGCATTATGTCGCCTGAAAGATTTTCAAATCAGTGATGTTCATATTCTTGCTTCTTCTATGGTTCCAAAGGGTGTTTGTTCTCTCACATTTCATTCTTCAAAGAAGATAAAGATTCTTGCACGTGATATCATTACAATCTGGAAATCATTGCTTTATAATCAAGGAAAACCATTCAAGAAGGCTGATCATCGTGTTCAAATTCCAATTCCCAAAACCAGCAATCCTATCAGAGACAAGATACGCCAACAAATTGTTGACGCTCTGAATTTGGTTTTTAAAGAAGCCATGAAAAACAGAGCAATTCGTAGATATGACGCTGTTGAAGTTGGAGTGGGTGTGGAGTGTGCATTGTTTAGGGAGTTGGGGCTTTGTAATAATGGGTTTCGTAAGTACAGATCACTCTTGTTTCACATAAAGGGCTTTGAAAAAATATAACAACAATTAAAACAAATTTTCAAATTTACTATATTTATAAATTATTTATCAAAATATTAGAATTTACAAATTATTTTCCAAAATATCAGATTTTCATTAGTTTACAATGAATTTATTATGAGTTTATAAATTTTACATAATTTATAATGAATTTATTATTAATTTATTATGATTTTATAATAAAATGACTTAAATACCCTTGATAAAAATAAAAATTTTAAAAAACATATTGGATAGTGTCATTTTTCCTATATGTATCCACTATTATGTTGAAAATTACATTGACAATTGTTTTATAAAGATATATCCAAATAATTTTAATAACTATTTAAATTAATTAAAAACATTACTTTTATAATACATATAACTTTTACAATTTTTTTTAAACCCGTAATATAATATATTAATATCTCAAATAAGGAGTACAAGAAACTTCCAAAAGTATATGACCCCTAACCAACGAGGGTAAAGAGTTAAAAGAAGAAAAAGATACAGTTACATCATTAATTCTAGAATAGAAAGCCAAATAATGAGCAACTCGATTATAATCACGGTAAATATGTTGAACCGTAGAATCATGGAGCTTCATCCTCTTAGCCAAATCCCTAACAATTGGAGAACCTAAATCCGTCCACAAAGCTTTCTGGATATGCTGCACTAACTCAAGAAAATCAGATTCCAATTGAAGAGGAAAGAAACCATTATCAAAACACCATGAGCAACCTGCCAAAACAGCTAAAAGCTCAGCATCAAAGGAAGATGAAGTAGATAATTTGAAGCTGGCAGCGTGAAGAAAACCTCCATGCGCGTCTCTAAGAATACAACCCCCAGCCGCTGTATGAGATGTGAAAGTGGCATCCACATTCAGTTTGTAACAACCACTCGGCGGCTTTTTTCATGAAACAAGAACCGGTTTCAGCTTCTGTTTTCCAAAGTTATCTGTGATTAAACCTGCTGAAGATAAAAAAGGAATAGATATCGCAAACTTCTTACCAGAATTTGCAATACTCCAAGTCAAAACAATTTTATGGATGTCATTATACAAAACCATCGGAAAGCAGCTCTCATTTCCCCATGTAACACGAGCATACATGCTCCATATGACCCATAAAATCACTTGAGGGATAAAACATTGTAGCCGACCGAAAGCCGACTTTGGTTTCTTCATTAACCACCAATACACAAGTTCTTGTCTCAATGATCCTTTGAATGAAATATTGTCCAAAAAGAAGGATCCAAAGTAGTTCCAAATCTTACCTATGTGAGGACATTTATAAAACACATGATCAATTGTAGGTAGAGCATTGTTGCAAAAAGGACATCGTGAAGGGCCATATATACCCAATAATTCCAGACATTGTGGCATAGGAACAGCACCCCGAAGCAGCCTCCAAGTGAAAATGGAAAACTTTAGAGGTATAGAAACATCCAAGATTGCCCGATCCGTTAAGGATATTGCACGCTTCTGCCTAACACTGTCATAAGCAGAGGATAAAGAAAATTTGCCATCATAGGCATTAACCCATCTCATGCTAACATTGCCTTGATTGATCAAAGATTCTGCTAAGAAATTAATTTTGCAAATTCGCTTCCAAGAACACGAATCAGTGATTTGGAAGCTCATTAAACCTTTCCGATGATAAGCAATTTCTTAATTGATAAAAAAAGTAGTTTCTTAGCATAATTGTAGACACGCAGCAAAAATCACTTTGATACTAAGAGTATCTCCAATGGGGAGGGCCATCTCACTAAAATGCCACGTAGATATCTAGTGAGACTCAAATAGAAGTAGGACTTAGTTCTAGAATGATGAGGGCCAAGTCTCACTTTAATGGATCCCATTTTTATATTTATTTTATTTATTATTTTATTTTAATAATTAAATTTTAAATATTAATTTATTTTATGATGGAATAATAAAATTATTTAGCTATATAAAAATTTTATTTGATTTAAATTAATTAATTAATTTTGATTAGGTTAATTTTTAATGATGTAAAAATATTAGAAAATTTTAAATTATTTTATTTAAAATTAATTCTTAATAAATAAAATGATATTTTCAAGAACAAACTACATAATTAAAAACAATATATTATAATTTCAAACATCAAATTATACAATAATTTAAAATTACAAATAATATTACATATTTAAAATTACAAATAACATTACATTATTGAAAAGCTACATAATATTGGGAAAAAAAATAATAAGCTACATAAGTATATAAGTGCAAATATTCAATTAAGATTATACTTTATCTTAATCTTTTCTAGCAACTTAGCATGAATATCTCGTTGGACTGGGTTCATTGAGGAGGTGTCCATAAAAAAGAGTTGCATGTCCATCTCCTTTTCCTTCATGTCTGTATCCTTTTCCTTGATATTTTTTTAGTCTTCAATCATTGATAATTTTCTTGATGTATTTGATTTAATTGCTTCAATCTCTTTATGAAAGACCCAGCATCAGTTGCTTTTGATTTCCCTTTACTTTTTCTCTTAGTTGCTTTGGTGCCTTTTGTAAGAACTGGAGACTCCACAGCATCATTGGTCGCTGCTGTTTTGAGATTTGATGATGATGAGTATGCTCCACTAGCACTTATTTTTGTTCTCTTGGAACCTCCGCTATTAGTCGAAGGAGTTCTCCATTTTTGTTCCTTTCGAAGCTCAATCCAGTGCTTCACAAATTACATTTCTTCTTTGTCCTAGCAAGATAGAGCTGATGAGCCATGTCCATTATATTATCCATATTTGAATCGCTCCCTATTTGTCGAGTTGCTTGATCATAACATCCACCAAATAATTGAGCTCTATGGTTGATCATATGCCATCATTTTTTCATTACATTTGACCCTCTTTTGATGATGCTGGAATTGCTTTCCTTGCAGAATTGATGGACTCAGGTCCAAAATGTATCACATTTTTTATCGGTACCAATAATAGGATCCATCGACACGTTTAACCATGTACTAATTAGCAGCTTATCCTCTTTCCATCGCCATTAACTAGTATTCTCTTGCACAATTTCAACGTTAATGTCGTCATTATTAATGTTTATATCATCTCCAACATCATTGTTAGAAAATGGTGTATAGGGTGAATTTGGAGTTAAATCAATGGGCATTTGAGGAATTTGATTAGATGAACCCCATATACTGGTTGAATCCGACCCTTCACAACTAGATTGAGATTGAAATTGTGAAAATGAAGTAAAATTGGGATTGTGAAAATGAAGTAAAATTGGGGGAACATGAAAATTAATATGCTTGTAAATTTTGATTATTAGTAAAATAAGGAACTAGAAAATTTAGATTTTGAGGTAGGTTTGTGTAATAACCTGATTTTTAAACTATTTTAAAATGACATTTACATAATATAAATAGTTAAATTTATATTATTTAATAATCTAATATTATTTTTTTGAAAAAAATAAATAATATTATTAGTCAAAAAAAGAAAAGAAGAAAAATATATATATATATGTATATGCATTTGAAAAAGAAGAAGGGAGAGAAAGTCAAAATGAAGAGAGAGAGAGAGATAGTGAGGTCAGTTTTTCTTCAATATATCGATGTCTAGTGATTATTTTTTGACACCTCTGGCACCATTAGAAAGCCCATCATCCCACGAGTCCAATGCCACCAAGATCGCCACCGTCTGACGCCGGAGCAGCCCGCACTCTCCGGAAGAAGTTGACGCCTGCTGAGAGCTTCCGATGAAGATTTCGACCAATTTTAATATTTTTTTTCCCTGCAAGATTGGTATTTTTGGAACTTTCTCCTCATAAGCTTTATTTTGGTATATCATTTGTAAATTTTATGCCACTTTTGTGTTTGATTGGAATTCGGCGACCAATTTTTCTGTGACAGTGATATTATTTCGGCTACCGTTTACCGGTTATGGTAATACTAATTTGGTCACTGTTTTTCGATGATGGCAATACTATTCCGGTGAAGGAGATACTATTCCAGCGAAAAAATAAAGTATATAAAAAAATAGTAAAAATAAAAGAAATAAATAAATAATAATAATAAATGTGTATAATTAATGATTGATAGTTTAATAGATTAAAATTTGAATATTTAGAATGTATTAATTTAAAACTAATTAATTTTTTAAGTAATAATTATAGAATTAAAATATATATATAATTTTAATTGGTTAAAATTAAAAGAGAAATCGATTAAAATAAATTGATTAGTTATAATTATTGTTTATTAATTATAGTCAAATATTTAATATGTTATATTAAATTAGATTATGATTTTTTTTTGTAAATATTATAATTTTAATTGATTATTTCTATAGTGAAACATAAAATTAATAAATATATTTAGATTATAATACATATAATTTATGATTGAATTAGAATTTTAATAATTAATGAATATAATTAATTAACTACATATACTTGTATGTATGTAAAATATATTTACAAAATTGGATTATGATTTATAAATTAAGTTAATTAATAATTACTATATGAGTAATTGATTAATTGACTTTTAATGAATAAAATTAATTGGTAAAAGTATTATGTTTAAAATTTATAAACTAATTATTTAATTTAAAATTAGTATTTTTATAAGTAAAAATAATCAAGTTATTATTATTATTGATGTTATCTAATGAATATATTGTGATAGTTTAATAAACTAATGTGTTTTGTTGAGAATGTTGATGGAGGCGTAGATGGGACAGTTGAATTGATGTTGACAGTTATGAGATATTTAGAAGTGTTATTTCTTGTTTTGTTTTATGGAGGATGTCCTAGTTATAGGGGAGACTATGCCAAAATTTCAGTAGAATTTTTAGAGTCATTCATCCGTCCATATTCTAATAGTTTTTGTTATTATTTGAAAATAATTTTAAGGTATTTTTTTTTCATTGTTAGTTAGATGCTTCGAGGAGTGTTATTGGATTTTGCTTACTATGAGTTATATAGATTAATATAATACCCCGCTTCTCTAATTTACATTCATAGCTATATTTGCATAAATGCATCGACTACTTGTGCAATATATGTACATTTATTATTATAAGCATAATGTGTGTTGAGTATAAGTTGATTGTGCTTGGTGTATATTCTTCGTGTTTACTGGATAGGGTTAGGATGATATGGGACCACACGTAATCTGGGATATGAGTTATGACTCGATTATATTATATAATGATGATGAGATTTGGACTGGCGTGACGACGAGGGCATTATCATGCTCAACGCTGCTTGTCAGTCGAGTAGTGCTGCTTGGCTAAGGCCGTGAAGTCGGACCCTATGTATTCGAATCAAAGAGAAACGTGTGGACTAAGCAAGCTAGATATGGGGGATTAACTCTCCAATTTGAGGTTTAGTGTGGCCCTATTGGTTTACTCCTATCCTTATATGATTATGTGATTTGTTTGCCAGGTTGTCATTATATGAGCATTATTGGTATGAGAACGATGTAATATATTTATTACTTTATAGCTCATTAAGTCAGATGCTAATTTATGTTCATCATTTTTCCAGGTTGCAGGTCGAGCGTGGGAGATATACTTAATCGAGTTAACCTGTCTTTCATTTCTCGGTAGGAGTGTCACTTATATATTTTATTATATAACTATGTTATCTGTGTATCTTAGAATTTCGCATGGTATTTTTTTCTGTAACGAACCCTAGATTTATCAGCTGGGCCTGGCTTACAACCCAGTCTTTTCACCAGCCTAGTCTGTAGGGGTCCGCCACAGTACCTGTTCATCTCACAGTTCCCGAGCAGAATTTGTTAATTTGGCTTCAAATGAGGTCACCTCCCTCATTCGAACACGCGACCTCCCATTTAAGAGAGAACAAGCGGCCTCAAATGATACTCGTTCAGCTCGCGGTTCTCTCTTAAATGGGAGGTCGCGCGTTCGAATGAGGGAGGCAACCTCATTTGAGGCGAAATTAACAAATTCTACTCGGGAGCGGTGAGGTGAACGGGTACTGTGGCATACCCCTACAGACTGGGCTGGTGAAAAGACTGGGTCGTAAGCCAGGCCCAGCTGATAAATCTGGGGTTCGTTACAGTTAAAAAGGTGCCTTTTTAACTGTAACATCCCAATGGCCCTAGGTTTATGACCCGGCCATTTCACCTAGCCCGCTTCAAGGGACTGCTACAATACTGCTTCCCCTCACGGTTTCACAGCAGAATTTGTTTATTTGGCCCAAGTCAACTAACCATGGGTCGCCTCCCTCATTTTGATCCCAGGACCTCTATAAGAGTGTCCTTTTCACTCAACGAGTACCATTTCTTCTACTAGAAGAAATGGTACTCGTTCAGCTCACGGTTCTCTCTTAAGGGGGAGGTCGCATGTTCGAATGAGGGAGGCAACCTCATTTGAGGCCAAATTAACAAATCCTGTTCGGGAGCCGTGAGGTGAATGGGTACTATGGCGAACCCCTACAGACTGGGCTGGTGAAAAGACTGGGCCGTAAGCCAGGCCCAGCTGATAAATCTAGGGTTCATTACACTTTCTTTGTCTATCTTTTTATTTATTTAGTTTTGATGTTTAGCCAAATATGTTCATTAACCAATGTCTGATGATGATGATGCGATATTATACTAATTGTGCATGGTAATGGCTTGTGGGCCCAATTTGAGACAATGACTATAGTCTCTGTCCATTTTTCTTGAGAAAAGAGTTTTCAAGCTGACTACGAATTTCGGAAGTCATGTGCTTTCTCGTTCCCTAGTGCAGGTCACATACTCTCGGATTTGAGTTGTGACGGTTTGGATTTATATATTGAGATTGTAGAAAATTTTGATTTTGAGGAAGATTGAAATTTTGCATGTAATTAAAAAAAGAATTGCATTGAATTGATCTGGATCCATTTTATTTTTATGAAATTGTGGATTAATTTGATTATAGGTGAATTTTAATAGAGTGAGAGAAATAGAATTTTAGTAAAGTGGGAAGAAATAAAATTTTTAGTAGAATTTTAGTAAAGCGGGAGAGAAATAAATTTTTAGTACAATTTTAGTAGAGTGGGAGAGAAATAGAATTTCATAAAAAATGATTGTATTTATAGATAAAATTTTAAGATTTTAAAAAAAAACATTACCGTTGCACACAAGTGCAACGGTAACAAAACCATTGTATATTAATTTTAACATTCATTAAATTTTTTATTTTATTTTGTAAGGATGACAGCCCCTTATTGGAGTCTCTCCAAGGAGGGATCGTCCCTCCTTGGAGGGACGTGGGACTCGTCCCAGTTCCAATCCCACTTTGGAACTGGGATCAATAAAACACCTGCATTGTGGGTGCTCTAAAACTAAAAGCCATGAATAAACGAATATCAAGCACTAACATGAGATGTCTCCGAGCACTAACCTTTAATTATAAAAATTTAAAAATAGCTACTGATGGGTGTCGAAGCCACCAAAAATAAATAACCTGCTCTTCCTAACAAAACAATACAAAAATATTGTAAATAGGGTGAGAAGGGCCGAACTCTGGAGACTAGCCTTGCCCAAGGCTAACCAAAACCTGACCTGCTGTAACTTAAGAAAAATAAAATAAAAATGGAGGATTTTGCCAACTAAAATATAAAAACGAAAATAAATAAAATAACTGAAGGAAAACAGAAGTAAAATAAATTTAAGAAATAAAATTCTGAAACAATAGGAAACGAGTTCAGTCAAAGGTCATTCGCGGTATGAAATTCATTCGGATTGATCATCGATTTTAAGATAGTTTTCAATTCACTATTGTAGACAAGTTATAGTAAAAAAGGAACGTCCTCCCAACCAATTCTACCTTAGTATTAAATTATTAAGGTACGACCTAATAATAATCCCTAATCAACTAGCAACCCTAAGTACAACGAAGGATTTAGCCGTTAACAGCATTAAAAACTAGTAGAACCCTGCGCTGACCAACAGAAACTACGAGAATCCATTTAGATCAGATTATATTTTCCCACAACATAACCCTAAGGCTTTGACACAATTGAATTATATTGACTACCACTTTTATCAACTCGGATTAACAATTACGGATTAAACCTAATTGATTGGTTGTGCAGAACCTACTAGATGAATAACGGGCCCTGTTAAAACAAATAATAGATATCCACTATGGATGATTCTCACCCCAATAATCAAAGAGAAAACACAAATACGATATGAATCAAAAAGCAAAGATAAAGCACATTAAATCTCACAATCCATTAGAAAATCAACGTTGAATTAACCTTCGACTGAAAGAATGAATTTAGCCACGCATGGCCATGGAAAATACACCCAGATTCTGTAAAAGTAATGTAAATTCGGAATAATCAAAGAGGAGGTAAAAAGTGTCCTCTCAAAACCCTAAAAATAACTTAAATACTTAATAAAGGGTGGGGCCAACCTATTATCACAAAAAGGCCCACTAAAAACTACTTAAATCCTATTACAAGTCGGTTTAGAAGTCCTCCAATACAACTAAAATGCGTGGGCCCGTAACTTAATTAAATTAGCCCGTTCAGGTCTGCGTGGCCAGCTGTCAATCTGCCTCCACAAAGAAAATTCAGCTCCATGCCATTTTGCTCCAATACTTCCAATCAAACTCCAAATAAGCCTCTCTATTGCAAATCCACCGTTCCTGTCCAGAATAATAAAAACCAAGTAAAAGCTCTTCTTTTCAATGTGAATAACATCAATTAAGCACAAAAACAAAGTAATAAACATGTTGGATTTGCAGCCTATCAAATATCCCCACACTTATCCCATGCTTGTCCTCAAGTATGACTCAAAACTCAAAATCAAATCTATAAGGAGACCACATACTTCACCCAAGAACCCAATCAAACACACACATGTTCCCCAAACAACTCAACGTCGCAATTAAGAATCCAACCATCAACATCATTCCATCATTATGAACTCAATTGAAAAAGGTTACACTAAGAATTCTTAAAACACGCACACACACATTCGAAGTTTGAATCAACAAGTGTTTTATCGAGCAAGTAACAAAACATATAAAAACATTTTCATAGCTTCATTAAAACAGAATTAAAGAACAACCATAGGCTCCCCTCTAAACTCCCTCTCCACTAATGTAGGTCAAGTCTCAACCAAAGATCATTAGGTCTTTACATGGGTTAGGCTAGGTGATGGTTACAAAAGATAGGAATAATGTAAGGCTAAGAATAACAAGAAAATAAGTCTTTTACAATTAATTTCAAAAGAACAATGCACGAATTAACTAATGGTGACAAATGCGACTTAAACCAGAGAAAAGCTTAAACTAGAGAAAAACTAAAACTGAAATTGAATACACTTTTTTTCCCTTTTTCTTTCTTTTCTGATTTTTTTCATTTTTCTCTTTCTTTTTTTTTTTCACATTCTGTGTTTTTTTTTAAGGAAAACTAAAACATAACTAAAGTACTTACAACCAACTTAAACTCAACAAACTTTAAACACATAAGCCACAAGGACCATTTATTTCCACAAACTAAACAAAGTCAATGGCATTAAGCAAAAATGCAACTGCGCCAATTCTTAATAACTTACACATGTGCATGCTTAACAATGATTAAGAAGACTATTTTCTTGTTCAAGGGTGGTAGGCAAAGGGCTTTTTAGTGTATATGGTTATATTGTAGGCTAAGAAAAGAAATTAGAGTACGCATTTAGCATACTTCGTAGGCTAGAAGGGGTGAAAAGAATGGTTATAAAAAGGTGGGAAAAACGTAAAAGGAATGATGAATCGACCAAAACAACGCCTAAATCATCTCAAAAGTCGATATTCGCCTAGGATTTCGCCTCAAGGGAGCGTAGAAAAGAGTTCTAGTGTTCGGAAGCTATCCTAAATTTTGGCTTTGGAAATTGCTCTCAAAAACACTTATCGAAAGAAACTAAGTTTTGCAATATGAAACTTTTAGAATTCAAAGTGTAACAGCTTGCAATCAAGATTCACAAGTGCAGTGATGGTCAATCTCAAGCTAAAGTTCTCGCTTACTAGTCTTGTCATTCAAGGTTCCCATATGTGTTCAACTAGGTTACAAAGGCAAATTACTCCTCTCTAGAATTTCCTAAAAGATCTAAGTCATGTTCAAGAACACAATGATCCAATAAGTAATCCCAAAATCAGTTTAACACATCAAAATTGCAAAAATTTACTCGAAATGTCATGGGATAAGTGTCTAATCTTCCTAACTCAAAAGTCACATTTTCAAAAGTCAAGTCTCAAACCAGAAATTAAGCATATGGCAGAAGCTATTAATCAACAGAAAGCTCAAAATTTCAGCACTATAACATCAAAATTCCAGCTGTCTCAATCACATAAATCAGTCCAAAAAAATTGCAGCAAAAACATTCTCATATCAAATTCCCTCCCCACACTTATTTCACACATTGTCCTCAATGTGGACAAATCATAATCAACCACAAGAAGAGGATCTCTAGCAAATAAAATTAAAAGAGAGTGGAGGTGTAGAGATACTGCCCTGTTATTGCCGAACAATTGCTTGTCAAACCTCAGCGATAAGTTAGTTTTGAACCAAGCGATTTACCAAAGTCACAACTTACCTGCAAGAAACTCAAGCACCAAACGCAAACCAAAACGAACAAGAAAACAAGCGATTGACTAAACAGGTAAGCTCAAAATTATAATCAAAATTTGGTCAACACTTGTTACTTGACTAAGCCTAAACTAAATCTTGAAGCATTTAGGTAAACAACCAATTAATGCTCACAATAGCATGACTTCCAAAGAGATTCAGCCAATTAAATTTCAGCAATTAACTCTCCAACAACAGTAATGCATTATGGAAAAAGTGCATATTAGAGCAGAATTTAGGTCCTCTTCTAATGCAGATAATCACAGTAAAAAAAAACACACAGCACAGCAATAAATTAGAAGCAAAAATGCAACTGAATTTCTCACAAAAGTAATTTTAATTTTAGTTCAGAAATTCTGTTCAGTACCTACCTCAAGGGAATGAAACTTACAAACTTAGGCATCCAAAACTATGAACCCAACAACCCATCACACACCCTTCAGTTGTTTAAGCATATACTCAACATTCAATCAGAACTCAAATTCATTATCTGGAATTGCTGTTTCGATATCAGAAAAGGAAAGTTAATATATGAATCTTACGGAACTCAAATTGTTAAAGGGATTGCTCACCCAATTGAAAATCCCCACACTTAGAAGAAAACCCCCAAAATAAAAAATTGAAAAAATTGAAAACCCCCAAGATTAAGATTTGGTGGCTGCCGAAAGTGAGGGCTTGAGATGCTGGAGTTTCAAAATTGTTGGGGCTGCTGGTTTTCGAAATTGTTGGGGCTGCTAGTTTTTCGAATAGAGAGAGGGAGAGATATGCTGGATTTTCGAATAGAGAGAGAGAGATAGATGCTGGGTTTTCGGAAATTGAAAGGGAAAAGGGCTGCTGGGTTTTTAGAATTGTTGGGGCTGCTGGTTTTTTTTCGGGTTTGTTGGGGCTGCTGGATGGGGAAGAGAAGATGGTAGCTGGTGGAGACCTTTGAACAGGAGAGAGAGATGAATTAAATACCTGCTGTAAAAAAATAAATAAATAAATAAATAAACAAATAAATAAAATCAAAATTGTGCTCAAATTTCACACATGGGTGTGAAATCTACTGCTCAACACAGAAATTCTAAGATTTTTCACACATGGGTGCGAAATTCTCTGCTCACTCATTCAATTTCACACATGGTCACAAATTAACACTTCATTATTATTATTATTATTTTGAAATAAAAATTGAAATTAAAACTAAGAACTGAAACTCATTAGGCTTGGGTTGCCTCCCAAGAAGCGCCCTTGTTTAATGTCTTAAGCTCGACATTTTCCGAAATTTTAACCGAACTCCATCGGGCTTCCAAAAGCTACGTTCCCCGCCCTTCCAAATGTATCTTTGTATTGGTTTAGCACTCGAATCAACTCACTTTCTCGCTCATTCCTTAACTCTTTGGAGACAATTAACGCAATCGGATCTCCATTGTCCAATAACACATACTTCAAATGGCTCGACAATGGTTTTAGTCCCAACTTTAGCGCCTTTTCCAGCTCAATATCCTGCAACTTTTTATCAAACAAAACCTTCTCTTTAAACTTGTTAGTGCATTCATTATCAAAATTCCTAGAATGAACTACAGTAAGCTCACCATCATCATTAAATTGAGAAGACTTTTGACTTTTAGGATCAAAATTAGTCACGCCACTAACATTAGAAACAATATTGGCATCTTTGACTTCACTATACATGCTAAATTTGACAACTTCTCCATCCAGCTCCATGGTAAGAATACCATCAAAAACATCAATTTTAGTCCTAGCTGTCCTAAGAAAAGGTCTTCCTAAAATGATTTCACTAGAATTTGGGGATTTAGCATCCTCTATATCAACCACATAGAAATCAGCAGGAAAAATTAAATCATTAACTTTCACTAACACATCCTCTAGCACCCCTTCCGGGTAGATTATGGACTTATCCGCCAATTCAATGCAAATGCTAGTTTTCTTTAAAGCACCTATATTCAAAGAAGAGAAAATAGACAATGGCATAACATTAATTGAAGCGCCTAAATCACACATAGCTTTCTTAATTTGCACATTGCCTATTCTACAAGGGATAGAAAACATACCTTCATCCTTGCATTTTGGTGGGAGTTTTCTTTGCAAAATCGCAGAGACATTCTCCCCCACACTTACCTTCTCAACCTCAGCTTGCTTCTTCTTACTTACACAAAATTCCTTCAAAATCTTTGCATATCGAGGTATTTGCTTAATTAAATCGAGCAAATGAATATTTACCTCAACCTTGCGAAAGATGTCAAGGATATCTTTCTCTTCTTTCTCCCTCTTGCATTGCCTCAACCTTTCGGGAAAGGGAGGCGGTATAACAAACGTCTCGGGCTGCCGCTTTTCAACTTGCTTGGGAACCTCCTTTTGCTGAATTTCTACCTCTTTTTCAGCTTCTTTCTTCGACCTACTGATGTCTTTCTTTGGGGCTGTTGTATTTAGCTCTTTTCCGCTACGTAAAGTGATGGCACTTACGTTCTCTCTTGGGTTGACAACAGTTTGAGATGGTAGCTTCCCTTGTGTCTCCAATCTACTCAAAGAGGAGGCTAGCTGGCTTATTTGAGTTTCCATATTCTACATATTTTTCTTTGTTTCTTGCTGAAATTCTTGTTTGGAAGTGGCAAGTGACCTAACTATATCTTCCAATGGTATTTTTGAAGATGAAACGTGTTGTTGAGGCGGTTGAGCTTGTGGGAACCCTCTGTATTGTTGGAAATTCTGGTTTTTGGGTCCATAGCTGAAATTGGGATGATTTCTCCAAGAATCATTGTAGGTGTTACCCATCGGTCTCTGGGGTCGTCCGGAATAACCCCCCATAGCATTCACTTGCTCTTGATCATCTTGCCATGACAAACACGCCTCAGTCGGATGGTCGTAAGCCGTACATACTTGACAAGGGGCTATTCTCTTTCCCTAACCTGCAGCCATAGATTTAACCAAAGAAGTTAGTTCATTTATTTTAGACTCAAGTGAAAGATCACTTACCTGATATATCTTCCTTGAAGGCTCTTCAATTTGGCTAAATTGTTGTGAGTTGGCTACCATGGTTGATATAATCTCTCTTGCTTCGGCTGGGGTTTTATTAACAAGTGCCCCTCCACTAGCCGCATCAACCATTTTTCTCTCCATGTCTAGCATCCCTTCATAGAAATATTGGAGTAGGGATTGCTCAGACATCCCATGTTGTGGGCATGCTGCGCATAGCTTTTTGAACCTCTCCCAATAGTCATAAAGACTCTCTCCAACATTTTGTTTGATTCCACAAATCTCTCTACGATTGATTGCTGCCCTAGAAGCGGGAAAGTACTTGTCTAGGAAGGCTCGGGCCATAGCTTGCCATGTGGTGATGGAACCGGGCGGCAAATTAAGCAACCATTCTTTAGCGGCATCCTTCAAAGTGAATGGGAATGCTCTCAACTTCACATGCTCTTCCGCTACACCATGCGGTTTCATGCTTGAGCACACACCATGGAATTCTTTCAAGTGGTGGTGTGGGTTTTCATTTTTCATCCCATGGAAGGTAGGGAGCTGGTGGATTAAGCCGGACTTCAACTCAAACGACACCTCCAAATTCTGGTAAGTTATGCACAAAGGCTGCTGCTCCACAGGGGCAGCTTGCAACTCTCGAACTGTCCGATTATCAGCCATCTGTTCCTCTCTTTCAGATTCCGTTGAGGTTTTTTCTAATTCGGGATCAAATTCAGTTGAAGATTCAACTAAATTAGTAATTATAATTTCTGGATTAGCTGTAGAAGCAGTTGCAGCCCTTTTTCGTAGCCTGGTTTCCTTCGTCAATGTACGGGCTGTCTTTTCTATCTCAGGATCAAATTCCAATTGTAAATTTTCAGATCTGGTCATTCAAAGAAGCAATAACAGTAATGTAAACTAGTCCCCGGCAACGGCGCCAAAATTTGATGGGTGTCGAAGCCACCAAAAATAAATAACCTGCTCTTCCTAACAAAACAACACAAAAATATTGTAAATAGGGTGAGAAGGGTCGAACCCTGGAGACTAGCCTTGCCCAAGGCTAACCAAAACCTGACCTGCTGTAACTTAAGAAAAATAAAATAAAAATGGAGGATTTTGCCAACTAAAATATAAAAACGAAAATTAAATAAAATAACTGAAGGAAAACAGAAGTAAAATAAATTTAAGAAATAAAATTCGGAAACAATAGGAAACGAGTTCAGTCAAAGGTAATTCGCGGTATGAAATTCATTCGGATTGATCATCGATTTTAAGATAGCTTTTCAATTCACTATTGTAGACAAGTTATAGTAAAAAAGGAACGTCCTCCCAACCAATTCTACCTTAGTATTAAATTATTAAGGTACGACCTAATAATAATCCCTAATTAACTAGCAACCCTAAGTACGACGAAGGATTTAGCCGTTAACAGCATTAAAAACTAGTAGAACCCTGCGCTGACCAACAGAAACTACGAGAATCCATTTAGATCAGATTATATTTTCCCACAACATAACCCCAAGGCTTTGACGCAATTGAATTATATTGACTACCACTTTTATCAACTCGGATTAACAATTACGGATTAAACCTAATTGATTGGTTGTGCAGAAACCTACTAGATGAATAACGGGCCCTGTTAAAACAAATAATAGATATCCACTATGGATGATTCTCACCCCAATAATCAAAGAGAAAACACAAATACGATATGAATCAAAAAGCAAAGATAAAGCACATTAAATCTCACAATCCATTAGAAAATCAACGTTGAATTAACCTTCGACTGAAAGAATGAATTTAGCCACGCATGGCCATGGAAAATACACCCAAATTCTGTAAAAGTAATGTAAATTCGGAATAATCAAAGAGGAGGTAAAAAGTGTCCTCTCAAAACCCTAAAAATAACTTAAATACTTAATAAAGGGTGGGGCCAACCTTATATCACAAAAAGGCCCACTAAAAACTACTTAAATCCTATTACAAGTCGGTTTAGAAGTCCTCCAATACAACTAAAATGCGTGGGCCCGTCACTTAATTAAATCAGCCCGTTCAGGTCTGCCTGGCCGTTAGCCTTGGGCAAGGCTAAGGCCTCTGCTGTCAATCTGTCTCCACAAAGAAAATTCAGCTCCATGCCATTTTGCTCCAATACTTCCAATCAAACTCCAAATAAGCCTCTCTATTGCAAATCCACCGTTCCTATCCAGAATAATAAAAACCAAGTCAAAGCTCTTCTTTTCAATGTAAATAACATCAATTAAGCACAAAAACAAAGTAATAAACATGTTGGATTTGCAGCCTATCAGCTACTAGTAGTTTCAAAAAATAGAGACAAAAAATTTTATTCAAACCTGTAAATTTGACTCACATTCATCTGCTTAAATCAGTTTCATAAGTCATTTGAATTAGTATATTTTACCCAAATTATCTAAATCTTTAAGTCAGTTGTTTAATCCAAAATAAGTTTTCATTTGACTCAATTTCATCTGCTTAAATCAGTTTCATAATTCATTTGAATTAGTATATTTTACCCAAATTATATAAATCTTTAAGTCAGTTGTTTAATCCAAAATCCAACCCGATAATATATATTATATAAATAAAAATAAAATTTTAAATCATTTTTATTTCAATATTGAAATTTTGATAAATATATAAAAATAATATTTTTTTCATTTACATTAACTCAAATTTTTTTCTCAATTAATATATTCAGATCAATACCCATCTGTTTTAATGGAAAAAAAATAATAATTTATAAATAAATATATAAATAAAAAGAGTAAATATAAATATATATATATTATAATATTTAAAGGTGTTGCATGCCGAGGCATAGCCTAGTGGCAAGTATATATTTCTTAGAGTCAATAGACCCAGATTAAATTCCTCCTCCCTATTGTAATATTCAAAAAGGCAATTGTATTTTTCTTTGGCTATAAATTCATGATCAATTCCACCATCTTCTAAGGTGATATTAAAAAAAAAGAGAAAGAAAATAAAATTTAGAGGTAAGACATAATTAACATATACATGGCTAGACCTGCGCTCACTATTTTTACTAATTCTTTATGTCTGCACAAGGATGGGAAAGCTGCTCAGAAGCAAAGGTCTATTGGAATGGTTCGGGCTTCCAAGCATTTGGGTCTCTCTTGCTTAGATTCTAGAGAGTGACGCCTAGTGGTGGGGGCAAGTGCATGTAGCTATATTTCCTCATAGGGGTAGAAGCAGTTTTGGCATCATATTTCACAGACCAGATAGGCACTTTTTATAGGCGATAACAAACTTTATTCATGGTGTTATGAACCCAAAATTATGGAAGCTATGGCGGTCAGGCAAGCTATTGTGTGGGCTGCTTCAAATATGCATGGGGATGGAATTATTACTACATATGCTTTCCGGGTTGCGCAAGCCATGTCCAAAGCTGATGCTAATAGCTTTGAACTTGGCATGGTTGTTCAAGAAGCTAAGTTAGTTTTAAGGTCTAGAAACAATATTTCTATTGAGTGGGTAAGAAGGCAAGACAATATAGAAGCTCATGTGTTGGCTAAGGCTTCTATATTGTCATCTAGCTTTCAAATTTGGGATATTTTTAGTTGTATTGTTAAAGTTTTCTGATTTTATGGCATATTATATTTTTACTTTAAAAAACATATAAATGGCAGTTTACATATTATTATAAGCACATTTTTTACCCCATCAATAGGTCTTCGGTAGCACGTGGAGACTGGCACCACCGAAAAAATTTAAAATTTTTTTAAATAAATAAATAATTATTTATTTTAAAATGGAAAAAATTAACTAGTTTTATGACAAATTAAATTTTCAAATTTGAATCCCTAGTTTTAAAATTAGATGCAAGATTAGGGATTCACAGTTGCCCCTTATTGTATCTCCAATCAAAATTTATAATTAATTGGTGGCGAGCTGTCATACACAGGACGACGGTATCCATTTTTTATTTTAAAATTGATGCAATAGTGTTAATCAGGGGAGATCAAAAGGAATAAACTTGATTGACATGACATCCCATAATTTTGGTGTGCATCTGAGCATGTTTGGCGCTACACCGATTGGACTGTGTTTTAGGCTTGAAATTTATAAATAGGGGTAGGGGGAGAGGCATTTGGTGCCTACTCTTTGCCTCTCTCCCTCTCTTGCCTCTTGCTTCTAAAAACTTTAGAGTTCAAGATTTCTCAATCTTCTTCCTCCTCTTCAGATGCTACTGAAGTATCAACTGTCGGAGAGCTACTAGTGGATCCCCACATGCATGCATCGCAGACCAACTTTATAGAGATAGACTCTATTTTTATTTCTACAATAAAAACAACAAACATCTTTTTCGTTGCTTTTGGTTTAAATGATAAAAGTAAGTTAAAATAAATACCAATAATTTAATTTTTTTTATCATAAATTGTAGTAATATACTTAATTAAAATTACGGGGCGGCCGTTCCTACTTGGAAAATCTTAATCTGACCAATGAGGTTAGTCTCCCACCAGCTTCTTTGATTTCCTATCTCTGGACTACATGGGACGGGCTAACCATGATTTGCTAGCTAAAAGACGGTGGAATTGTACCAATTCCTTTCACTTTCCATACAGTGAATTGACCATGATGCAACAAGACCTGTACTTGTTGTCCGATATCCTATTTGGACTGCATCCTTTAGAGCTATTCCCAAACTGGAGGAATTTATCTGAAGAGCATATTATGAACCTACTAGGTGGCATCCCACATATTCCTCAGACCATTGATGTTGTGATTGCACATACTTAATTAAAGGGGCACATTAATGCCTTGATGAGGAGAAGTAGTGACCTTGGTGTGTTCCTTCTGGGATACCCATCATGATACCATTAACCCTGTCATTTTGATGAGTCTTGAGGACCTGACTCGAATCACATAATTTAACTAGGGTGGCGCCATGTTGGCTATCATGTATGAAGAAATGGGATGACTGTCCCGAGGGAAAATCCACTCTATTAGATGAACTTACATTCTTTGGGAGGTTGTAGACCCTTATTTTTTGACCAAGTCCAGTCCAATATTTTAAAATAGTCCAAAATAATTTTTATAATATTTATTATTTATTTTAATTATTTAATTAAATAAAAAAGAGAAATTATAAAATATTTATTCATAATATAATATTTATTTTTAATAAAAAATAAAATAAAAAATTGGAGAAACCGGCGAACGGCTCGCGGCAGCTGCTGCGTGGCAAGCAATTTGCCATAGGCCTAGAGGCCTGCGGCGAATTGGCTTACCACAACCAATTCGCAGCAGGCCTTGGCCTACGGTGAATTGCGAGCCCAGCTCCCCCAATCCTCGCATGGCTCGCAGCACGCCCAGTGCTCAACCACTCGCCCAGCAGCCCAGCTACACTCTCCCAGTAGCCCAGCGCCCAGCAGCTCTCGCCCCAGCAGCCTAGCAATGCTAGCAATTCTCGCATACGTAGCAGGCCCAATCCTGCATGTCGACGCTTTGGCCGATTTTGCCAAAAATCTTATTAAGCTTGTACTTTTATTTATTTATTTCATGAATAGATTTTATTTCCTTAATAAAGTAGGTTTTTCTTTTAATTGATTATAAATAACAGCACTTTAAATGAGAGACAAGGACTGGGAACTTCTTTTGAGACTTGGAGATTTTTTGGGACTTTGGAACTGTAGTAACTTTAAAAAACCTTGAGCAAGGAACTTTCTTTTAGACTTAGAACTTAGAACTTCAGCAGACTTGAGAAACGGTAAAAGTAATAGAGACAGAGAGCAAGAAAGAGATCAGAAGCTTGAGACCACCAACCAGAAGGCAGAACGCAGCTGTCTTCAATTTGTTTCAACCAAGATTTTATATAGTTTGAGCCACGTAAAATATTGTTAGAAACTACAACAGAGGTTTGCAACTTTCATCTAATTGTTTTTAAGTTTACAATAATTCAATTATTCTATTTCATTGTTTAGTTTTCATTTTTGTTTCATTGTTTGCTTTTATCATTTCATTGATCACAGTAGTCATTAGTTTGTTTAGTTATTTCATGCAGCAACCATGTCCACATCCTGTTTATTTGTTTTCCAAAAACCCTAAAAACCCTGAACCTTAATTTACCTAAAATCCAAACCCTAATTTAACTAACCAAAACCTAAAACCCTAAAATCAAATTTCAAAATTTTCAGGGGTGCTGCCCACTTGACCCCGCCTGCTAACAGGCTAGCGGGACCGCCGTTATGGGCTCGTCGATGGGGTCAATATTTATTTGTGGATTGTAACTCTTTGTGATTAACTTAGATTGGATTGCTTGATTTATTATTACATGCTTTACAATGGATGATACATTTTGATTATTTTATTGCTCATTTTATTTAATTGAATTATGTTTATTTATTTGGATTGGAGAAGTATGTTTCCATAATTGGGTATCTCAATTGTTAAGTTCATATAACTTAATTTATTTTATGTATTGGATCAATGTAAATGATACGTTTCCACCAATTAGTAGGTATCCTATTTTATTTGTTTTCTTTTAGACGTTTGTAAAGGCATATTTCCATCTATGGATGGATGCCTATTTATTTATTTTGTTTGAAATTATTGTGATTATTAATAAAGTAATTATTTATTCTTATGATTGCATGTAGTATGGATAATATTATTATATTTAAGAATTTTATAATATTAAAACCTGAAAAGGAGGTCGGTTCCAATGAACCGGGCGTTATGGGGGTGTTTGGGTCATTTCTCACATTCCCCATATGTACCCAACTTTTTGAACCCAATAGGGAGTTGGAGATTCCTTAGAAATCGAGTTATCCATCCCTTTCTATTTTTCTAGCCCGTTCGGGTGGCGACTCCATTTTCTCTGGGTTTAGGCCCGTATTCTCTATGGTCCTGAGCCTAACAGTGTCGAAGTCGCAAGAACCATTCCACACAGGAGTGGGGGTGAAAATCCCCGCTCACAATGGAGACTCCACTTGGGATAAGAGAAGTTAATTCTGTTGGTCTTTATATTATTTTATTCTTTCTTATTATGATTTATCCATTGCATCATTTAGATTGCAATGTGTGCGTGAGTTAGGACGTCCGTGTTACTCGTTTTATGTTATATAATGGATACCATACTTTCACTCAAGGTATGAAGATCGAGCATGGCATAACCACTCATAGCCTTATACCTTTTGATATATACTTGCTATGGGAGCCTAAAAATCTTTCAACCCAAAGACTCAAGCTCATGTAATTGACTTAGTTATTTTTCTTAGGTTTTTATCCCAAATGCTTATTATTTGACTATGATTAATTTATCTTAGTTTAAGCCATGACTTATTTGGTTTGTTCTTTTTTCTAATATGACCTATCTATATTGTAAGCTCAAAATAATTTTTCCTTTAAAGTCCAAAAGACCAAAACTATTTTTCAAAACTTTTCAAAATGGTCTTTGAACATAAAAACTTTTAAAAATGGATAAAAAAAAATTCTTTTTTCGCCTCATAGCCCAAGCTCAAAGCCCAAAATTTATTTTTTCTAAAATCTTTTTATGGGCTTTTAAACAAAACAATTTTTTCACTTCATTACAACTTTTTCTAAAAATGAGCTTACAAATATTTAGGTCAATTATAAAAATAACAAAGATCAATTATGAGCCTAGTTTATACCAAAAAATTACTGATCATGGGCTTATTTTTGGCATGAATCAATAGTTATTTTTTTAAATAAGAAATCTATTTATGATAAACCTCTTAATTTAGTTTTAATTCAATATAACATAAGCGCTATTCTAGTTGAGATTCAATGGATTAAAGCCTAATTAATGAAAATTATCATGGACCGACTTCCATATTAGAAAATGCAACTGTTGGTTAAAACAGTCTAAGGGAATTTTTCGAGAACAAAATATCCCACGTTGGTATTTTGTTGACCATATACCTAGGAAAAGAGACTCGTCATTCGTGTGTGGAAGTTATACGGTTAGAAGAAGCATCCTAATTACTTTTGTTTGTTTGTTGTTATTTGTGCATACATGCATACACGTATTGCATAACATGTATTAATCCTTTTTGGCTCACAGACCTAGAGTACAGCAGTTCAAGAGCGTACGACAATCCTACCTACATTAGTGAATCAGAGTTCAGTGATGATACAGTTAGCTTCTCACCAAGAGCAATGGAGCCCGAACATAATCAGAAAATGATAGATGATGCCCTCAACTCCCAAGATGGAAGAACTGAAGGAGGTAATAGCTGAGACCATGAAAAGCCAATTGGCTGCACTATTGGTGAACACTGTTGAAGCATCTGCTAGTACTAAGAAGCAAAAAGACAAAAGAAAGGCCAAGGTTAGTGAAAAAGAAAGGCCAAGGTTAGTGAATTGGCTATGGATGATGACAGAGTGATAATGGATGATGATGATTGGGCTCAATACTTCCAAGATCCACAAGATAAGAAGAAAAAGCCAAAAATTATGGAAAATACTAAAACTTCTGATGTTGAGAAACCGATTGTTGATTTGGAGAAGAAATTTGAAAAGAAGTTGAAAGCTGATGAGATGTTAGAAATAGACAAGCTATTCGAATAAGATGAGGAGGCCCCTTGTAAGTTCAAGATGCCTACCTTCACTAGGTACAATGGTACAAGAAATCCTCACTTGCATGTCAAGTAGTACATCACTGCCATGCAGTCTACCAAAGCTACTAAGGCTCAAACTCTAAGGTATTTTATGCTCTCGTTGGATCCTATTGTGCAGAATTGGTTTAATACCTTAGAGGAAAGTACCCAAAAAGATTGGGATATGCTATATAAAGCCTTCATTCAGCAGTATGGGTACAATGTCGATCTGAAAGTTACCTTGATGGAGGTGGAAACTATCAGGCAAAAATAAAATGAATGTTTTGTCGATTATGTAAAGAGATGGAGAAATAAGGTTACGCTTCTCAAAAAGAGGCCAGATGAGTCCAACCAGATTAGGATGATTGTGAGAGGTGTACTACCCAACCTCCATGAAAGGCTATCTCATACCCTTATTGTTAGTAAATCGTGAAGAATCTGCAACCCTTGCCGCAGCGGAAAACAAAAATTCTTTCGATTTACTCACAGGATCCATGTGATCCATTCAATTCGATAAAAGAGATTCGAAACTAACCTTTTTGTGTAGCTTCAAAACGATTAACAGATGCTGCCTTCTGAAGACGAACACCCTCTAACGAAATCCACACAAACGTACGCCGGTCTGAGTGCTAGCTCACCAACGGCAGTGGCTGAACCTTTTCAAAACGAAACTAGGGTTTTTTAGGTTTTTTTTTCTCTTCTTACGTTTTCTTTTGCAAAACAAAATTATAAGATCATTAAACCTCCAGTCCTTTTAAAACCGTTTTAAAAGACTTCTTTTTATCAAAACCCTAACTGTCCATATCCCATATGGACCCACGTTTTAATAATTATTATCTAATAATAATTATTATAACAATATTATTATTAATATCTAATAATAATAATAATACTAACAACAATAATTAAATATAATTATTATTATTTAAGTACAGCCTACGTTCTATGTGTGTGACCCGATAGGCTCATATTAATTGGTAGTGTATTTCAATCTCTATTGAAATGCACAAATCATAATTGGCCTCTAGCAAGACATTACGACTACCCAATTAATCATGAGAATCATCATAAATGAAAAACCTGAAATAGTACATGCATTAATCCCTTTGTCACACGATATCTAGTTTGAACATAAGTCATAGTAAATGTCATACTTATATTGTCCAAACTTATGATTACTCGATCTCCAAGTTAACTGATAAACAAATAAGATTGATCTTATATCAACTTATTTGAGCATGGCCATGCATTTCTCAGTTACACTTATCGAGGGGCCCAGAAGATATCTCTCTCATAGAGAGGGACAAATTCCATCTTGATTGTTCATTTTCCTCTACATAATTTATATCATGTTCAAGCATAACCTTTATAATTATCTAGTTACAGATAACGTTTGATCATGTCAAAACATAATATTCCTTATGTTGGAAACTATGACAATCTCAAGTCAAAGGATTAAATGAAAACTATTATGAGATACACTTATGACATTAAACCATGAAGTGATATCTATGTGGGTCTATCCAATACACTGTTCTCTAACATGTATCCATAATATTGATTTGTATCTTCATACCTATAATCATCTTATGATTATCAAATTAATATTACACTAGTTATATTTATTATTATCTCCATAACAATAATAAACCAGGGATATAATCATTATTATATATAACATGCAAACATAACAATGATAATAAAAACTTCTTTATTAATAACAAAATGAATAACATTAAGGTCCAAATCAATGGCCTAGGGCATATACACTAACACTTATAAGGGATTTCAAAGACCTTCTTCAAGCTGGCTTGCAAATAGAAGAGTGGGAAAGAGAGAAAAACCATTTTTCTGCAAAACAGAATTATCAGTTTGGCAATGAAAGTACACATAAGGAAGTCAATATTAATGCAACTGGTCAAGGAAGTAGAAGATAATTTTCAGAGTTGGGGAAACCTCTGTCTTGGGTTTTCAATAAGCTACAAAAGAAGGGGTTATTACAACCGTTGGCTCTTCGACCACTACATGATCCTTTGCCATCAAACTTCGATGCCAAGGCCTTCTGGCAATTTCTTCAAATGCAAGGACATGAAATGGATAAATACGCTCATTTAAGGTACGAGATCCAAGATTTAATTGATAGTGGAAGGTTGCCTGAGCCTGATAAGCCTAATACCAAAAGCAATGCTTTGCCTAAATTTGGAAGAGTACCTCCACCAGCAACCTTCATGGTAGGAAGAGGATCAGAGGAAGATTTCATCTTATCCTCTTTTCAAAATGATAGTATTGAAGATGTGAAGAGAGAAGAGGCCTAACTCAATAAACTTCCCTTGGCTTGAATGTTGCTCATCTTATTTTGCTTTCTTTAGTATTTAATTGGAACAATTATGTTTTTCAAATTAAGATTGTTTGACTAAATTATTTTCATTAAATTTTTGATGGTCTTTGTTCATTTCAGTGTTCAACCGATGACGAATCTAGCTTGATGTTCATAAATTAGTATATCTATACATCATGATATGAATGACTTTACTAGGTGAGAGAATTGTTCTATAGCAATGAGTTGTGTATGCTTACTTAGAGAGAGCTCCTGCATAATGACCTTTGTCTAGGTCCTAGTTCATCTTAGAACATGCTTTGACAAACTTTAGAGGCAAAATTGAACTCTATTTTTTTAAGAGAGAGATGATTTAGGCATTGTTTGATAAGCTAACAACTAGTATCCACCTAATTAAATATAAATCCTTAGTTTTCCCTTTGAGCCTTTATAAACTTTTAGCTTGCTTTTCATTGGCTTATAACCCCCAATGACCTACCCTGAGCTATTGTGATACTTTTAATAGATTTTATGATCACTAAGGAATAAAAGGGAAAGGAGATCAAAAGAGAAGGATATATAATCAAGACTATAGAGATAGTTGAAGAACACCTGAAATAGACCTAATATCATAGACTTATTGAGATAAAGTCAGGACTGAAGTAGACTTATACCACTTCACTCATCCATTATTAGAAGCACAAGTTGGTACAAACAAGGCAACTCTTTTAGAGCTAGAATATAAAAAAAAGAAAAAGAAAAAGAAAAGAAAATAAGGAAAAGAAAATAAAACCTAAAAAGGCAGTTCAAAAAGCCAACCTAGTTCTCTTTTACCTAAAGCAACAAAAGACTTCTGTTTGGTTTACAATGATAGTTTGACTTGAATTAGTCCAACCCAACCAGAGATTCAATCAAAATCAAAGAAAAAGGAGAAAGACCATCTATTTTTGAAAGTCCTATACTTGACAATCCTACAGAGGAAAAGGACAAAATAATGAAATGCCAAAAAAGGAGAGAGATAAAAAGAAAAAAAAAGGAATGTGGGTATCAAACTTTTTGCAAGGGCTAAGACTGTCTCAATCAAGATCCAGATTAATGCCAAGAAGATGAAAGAGCATTCATAGCTCTATCTTTTCATGCTCCCAGCTATCTAAGGTTCCAACAAGAAGTTTGTAGTGTGAAGGCTTGTCCATATTATCACATTGGCTCCAATTTACAATTGGCCTTCGCTTAAACCATGTCCCTTATAGACCACATTTCAAGCCTATCAAAGACCTATTGATCTCTCTTGGTAGGTAGAGTCTATTAGTGGAGATAGTTTGGATAAGCATGCATATGAGATAGACAATAGTCAAACTCAGTGAGACCTTTGAACAAGTAATGTGTATGTGCTTATCTGAAGTACAACAACTCTTGCTTAAGTGGAAATGATTTTCGAGTTTAGTACGGTAACTAGGGTTATCATGTTATAGATATGTTAATTTGAAAAATTGAGTCCTGAGGTATAATGACACTGATTTGACAAAGCCAAAATATGATTTTAAGATTTTTGTAAAAAAAATATGTGTTTTTGTCATACAAAGCCTTCAAGTTAAGGGAAGTATGTTGCATCATCAAACCTCAAAGGACACATTGGGAAAAATAAAGGATTATTTGCAAGAAGCTACCAACTGACTTGCTGAATCATAATTCGAAATGGATGTATCTCTGCTGCTTGGGCCTCCACTACTCATGTTTTTAACATCTTGAAGATAAAAGCCATAAATGCAAATCCTTCTGTCATTCCAATGCAAGACCTAAATGAGCATCTGGAAGGAACCAATGAGAACACTTCAGTTGATCACCTTAGTCTGTGAGTCAATAGAACCACTGTAAGTATCATCCATTCATATCATGCATACATAAGCATATCACAATGCATTTTTGTCTTGTTTTATCTATTCTTTGCCAAAAGTAAACAACAATACTCTATGAAGCAAACATGAAGTAGATAAAGCATCAGGGGGCATGAAAGTCCCATTTCTTGAGGAAGATCCAGTCACATTACAAAAATGGAGATGCATGCTCATACAAGAAATCAGACAATACACCAACATCAATCAAAGCCTACATGGAAAAAAATTATTGGTTTGAGCTTACACAGGGGGCAAAGTTTCTCCTTTTGATTTCTTACGTTTATACGTGTACAAAATATTTTAGGACTCACTTTCAATATTTTGCCACACAAGAGACAAAGAGAAGATATAAAGGCTAGCTAAAAAATAACTGAATTTTTTGCAAAAGTGAAGAATCCATTTAAGAATGGAACAAAAAGAACAAGACAGGAAGAAAGTAAGAACCCCAAAAGAAATGAAGATTCAAAAGATAAAAGATCGGTCTAGTTAAAAGAGTTGAAGCATTTATAGGACAAATGTCTAAAGGATAAAGATCAATTTTATAGGGTGAAGGCCCGAAGTCCAAAGGATGAAGATCTAGTTTAAAGGGTGAAGACCAGAAATCCAATGGATAAAGATCCATTTTTGGTGGGTAAAGACCCACAACCCATTAAAGAATGGAACAACCGATTAAAGGGAAACCAGAATTCTCGACTAATAAAAGGTCAGTCAAATCCAGTTTTGGGTCGAGAATCCAAAATTCAATTTTGGGTCGAGAATCCAAATCCAGTATCGGGTTGAGCATCCAAAATCCAATTTCGAATCGAGCACCCAAAATTCAAATTAGGGTCGAGAACCCAAAATTCAGTCTCGGTTCCAAGTACCCAAAATCAATCCAGTCTGAAGTCCAAGTACCCAAAATTAATCCAGTCTCAATCTAAGTACCCAAAATCAATTTAGTCTCGGGTCCGAGTACACAATCTCGGGTCTAAGTACCCAAATCAAATTCAGTCTCGGGTCGAGAACTCCAAATTCAGTTTTGGATCGAGAACTCAAATCAAGTCTTAAGTCAAAAACCCAAAATCCAGTCTCGGGTCAAGAACCCAATCCAATCTTGGATCGAGAATTCAAATCCACTTTTGGATTGAGAATCCAAATCCAGTTTTGGGTTAAGAACCCAAAATTCAGTTTTGGGTCGAGAATCCAATCCAGTCTTAGATCGAGAATCCAAATCCAATTTCTGGTTGAGAACTCAAAAATTCAGTCTCAAGTCGAGAACCCAAATCTAATCTTGGGTTGAGAACCCAATCAAACCTATTCGAGTCCAGAACCCAAACCTTTTCGATTCCAAATCTCATTCCGGGTCCAGAACCCAAACCAACTTCAACCACGGATCGAGAACCCATCCTCATATGAATTAGCTCATAGTTATATTGCTTTTCACTCTCTTCTACTGAAGTCTCAGATCGTTCAAACAAGGGGAAAACTGTATACCCTTATTTTTTAACCAAGTCCAGTCCAATATTTTAAAATAGTCCGAAATAATTTTTATAATATTTATTATTTATTTTAATTATTTAATTAAATAAAAAAGAAAAATTATAAAATATTTATTTATAATATAATAATTATTTTTAATAAAAAATAAAATAAAAAATAAAAAATTGGAGGAATCGGCGAACGACGCACGGTAGCGGCTGCGTGGCAAGCAATTCGCCGTAAGCCGAATTGGTTTGCCACAGCCAATTAGGCCTACGACGAATTGCGAGCCCAGCTTGCCCAATCCTCGCATGGGCCGTAGCACTCCCAGCAGCCCAGAGACACTCGCCCAATAGCCCAGAGACACTCGCTTAACAGCCCAGCCCCCAGCGATGCTCGCAATCCTCGCAGGCGCAGCAGGCCCAATCCTGCATGCAAGCGCATTGGCCGATTTTGCCAAAAACCTTATTAAGCTCTGACTTTTTTTAATTTCCTGAACAGATTTTATTTCCTTAATAAAGTAGATTTTTTTTAATTGATTATAAATAACATCACTTTAAATGGGAGACAAGGACTAGGGACTTCTTCTGAGACTTGGAGATTTTTTGGGACTTTGGAACTGCAGCGACTTTAAAAAACCTTGAGCAAGGGACTTTCTTTTGGACTTGGAACTTAGAACTTCAGCAGAATTGAGCAATGGAAAAAGCAACAGAGACAGAGAGCAAGAAAGAGATCAGAAGCTTGAGACCACCAACCAAAAGGTAGAACGCAGTTGTCTTCAATTTGTTTCAACCAAGATTTTATATAGTTTGATCCATGTAAAATATTAGTGGAACCTACAACGGAGGTTTGCAACTTTCATCTAATTTTTTTTAAGTTTACAGTAATTCAATTATTCAATTTCATTATTTAGTTTTCATTTTTGTTTTATTGTTTGCTTTTATCATTTCATTGATCACAGTAGTCATTAGTTTGTTTAGTTATTTCATGCAGTAACCATGTCCATGTCCTATTTATTTGTTTTCCAAAAACCCTAAACCTTAATTTACCTAAAATCTAAACCCTAATTTAACTAACCAAAACCTAAAACCCTAAAATCAATTTTCAAAGTTTTCAGGGGTGCTGTCCCCTTGACTCCCGCCCGCTAACCGGCTAGAGGGATCGCCGTATGGGCTCGTCGATGGGGTTAATATTTATTTATGGATTGTATGTATTTGTGATTAACCTAGATTGGATTGCTTGATTTATTATTACATGCTTTACAATGGATGATACATTTCAATTATTTTATTGCTCATTTTATTTAATTGAATTATGTTTGTTTATTTGGATTGTGAGAAGTATGTTTCCATAATTGGGTATCTTAATTGTTAAGTTCATATAACTTAATTTATTTTATGTATTGGATCAATGTAAATGATACGTTTCCACCAATTAGTGGGTATCCTATTTTATTTATTTTCTTTTAGACGTTTGTAAAGGCATATTTACATCTATGGATGGGTGCTTATTTATTTGTTTTGTTTGAAATTAATGTGATTATTAATAAAGTAATTATTTATTCTTATGATTGCATGTAGTATGGATAATATTATTATATTTAAGAATTTTATAATATTAAAACCTGAAAAGGTAGTCGGTTCCAATGAACTGGGCATTATGGGAATGTTGGACCATTTCTCACCTTCCATATACGTACCCAACTTTCTGTATCCAATAGGGGGTTGGGGATTCCTTAGGAATCCAGTCATCCATCCCTTTCTATTTTTCCAGCCCGTCCGGGTGACGACTCCATTTTCTCCAATTTTAGGCTTGTGTTTTCTAAGGCCCTGAGCCTAACAGTGTCGAAGTTGCAAGAACCACTCCACACAGGAGTAGGGGCAAAAATTTTTGCTCACAGAGGTATGTACCTTAGTACCCTTACCATTTTTTCTTTATTTTTATTTTGCTAGAACCTAAGTTTTCACCTTCCATTATTCTGATGTCTATTACAAATGTGAGCTTATGAATATTTTCTTAATTTAGCACCTGATATGGGGAGTCTACATCTAGATGTCTTTCCTGTGAGACATCGCTGGTCATCGAGCAACTAGACCCGACCGCCTGCCTCAGATTTCTAAAATTCACGGGCCATTTTCAACAATCTTCTAATAGATAATATTAGTATGTTTGACAACATCATATCTCTATTAGCCTTTTCCTGATGACTTTTCTTTTCTCTTGTAGGTGACATGATGTTCTTTCAATGGGAGATTCATTCCTTCTGATCTTGACCATTTGGACTAGGTTGTCTATTACTCTAACTACCAAATAATCTTCCCATCCTTGAAGACCCAGCAATACCATTTAGGTGAACAGGTTCGATGCTAAGCAAATTTTGATAGAATTGTCCTTATACTCTACCTAAAGATATGAGAAGGAGAAGAGATATTGTTGTTCAATCTCATCTTTAAATGGCCTCCTTGCCATAAATTTTCTACTGCTTGGCATGGATTATAAGAATTTTACAGATACTCATAGATGCCCTAAATTACTAGTGGTTCAGGTAGTCTATCTCAACGTATTTATCGCACATCTGTAGCCTCACGCCCTGAGTCCAGTGCTGCTGGTGCTAGAAGAGGTGCTACTTACCATTGAAGAGCTGAATCCTTAGCAAACAATGGTGTTGTATTTGATGATATTGAAGCTGCACCAGGGGGTTCTTAAGCTAGCTCCCAATCAGCCTTTTTCGGGACCTTATCCATGCCTCTTGAGGGCATTTCAGAGTATTATTGTTTAAGTGAGACTGTTACTTACATTGTAGGTGAAAACATGGAAGAGGAGAGTATCTGAGTGCCTGATGTTTGTTCTGTCTCACTACCTATGAATTTCAGAGAGGTAAATATGTTCTTGGAATATCTTCTATCCGCCCTTATATTCTAATCTTTTGATTATTTTTGCCATTTCTTTGTAGTGGCTTGATGAGTGGTCTGATCATGCTTTCAGGATGGCTTGCTATTATGAGGCTATGCTATCTGTCACCGTGGGACATTTAACTATCGCACATGAGGGCATGCGCCGCCACCGTGGAGGATATACTTTGAGTTAATTTCCTGTTTATGTAGGATTTAAATTATGCCAATGATGCATTATAATGCATATATTTTTGGATAAATGTATCCAAATAATTTTATTATCTTTAATTTATGTATTTTTTTTGTCAATTGTTGGCTTATTCAATGGATTTAATGGTAACCGATTTTATTCTTGTAAAAATTTAAATTTTTAAGTAAAATTTGATTTTTCATATTTTCTTTTATCTTTTAATTTTATTTATATTGTTTATATTTTATTTTTATTTTTACTGCCCATAAAAGAATTTCTGTGTTGGCCATGGAAAATACACCCAGATTCTGTAAAAGATAATGTAAATTCGGAATAATCAAAGAGGAGCTAAAAAGTGTCCTCCCAAAACCCTAAAAATAACTTAAATACTTAATAAAGGGTGGGGCCAACCTAATATAACAAAAAGGCCCACTAAAAACTACTTAAATCCTATTACAAGTCGGTTTAGAAGTTCTCCAATACAACTAAATCGTATGGGCCCGCCACTTTAATTAAATCAGCTCGTTCAGGTCTGCCTGGCCATTAGCCTTGGGCAAGGCTAAGGCCTCTGCTGCCAATCTGACAATCTGTCATAAAGAAAATTCAGCTTCATGTCCTTTGCTCCAATACTTCCAATCCAGCTCCAAATAAGCCTCTTTATTGTAAATCCACCGTTCCTGTCCAGAATAATAAAAACCAAGTAAAAGCTCTTCTTTTCAATGTGAATAACATCAATTAAGCACAAAAACAAAGTAATAAACATGTTGGATTTGCAGCCTATCACAAAGTAGATAAAAAAATTTAGGACGATATGGCATTGCATGGGATATCACCCTAAAAGGTGTAAAACTAGATGAGTATTTTATTCAGGCCCATTCGAAATTTTGGGATCTTGTGGATCATGTGTTTAGATTTGGTGTTATGATGAAGGAGATGTGTCCTACTTTTGAGAAATTTAGTGTTATATTGGGATGCAATACTGAGGCTGAGCTAGCTACCCCTGAATGCTCGACTTTGTATTTTCATGCATTCCAGATGCTATTTTCATGTATTCTCATGGTAAAGGAAGACAAAGTGAACTTATGGGCACTTATTGCCGAATTTTGGGAGGAGATTAAGGATAGAGTGAGACAGAAACTGCGACTAAGTGCTTTGGACTTTTGCCTTTCTAGTGGGTTTTTATTTAATGGGGGACCAAGGCTGAGTTTGATTGATTTGGCTCCATTAATCTTGCGGATAGAGGATTCACAATCTATTGCTGCATTATTTCTAGCTGAGATCATTATCAGTGTGTACAAGATCTACATAGTTCAGGGGGAGTGGTCTATGACTACCATACTTCTTTAGGTAAAAATTTAATTGGTTATTTTTTTATTCATCATGACATTCTTTTTCTATTGCCTTTTGTTGACAGGTTTAGCTGAGGGACCATCTACATGTTGTGGCTATGCCGGCTAGGCTTCCCTATTCTTCTTTTGCTTACAGATGTAGGCAAATTCTTATCCGCCATAATTCATAGAAGGTGTGGACTTCTCAGCTATTAGAGCTTGGTCTGAATGAGATTCTGTGTATTTTCCTTGGTACTAGATATGCAATTTCATGACTATGAGCTTTAGCTATAGGATTGTCTATTTGCTTAGGTTGTTGATGTCCACATTTTACTAAGGGACCTAGATTCTTCGACAAACGGGGCATTCTGAGGGTATACCACTGATGGCATGGCCCATGCCCCTAGGGTTATTACTCATGCTTCTTCCCAAGCTATATTGAATGGCTGGGCTAGGGGATTTTATGTGGTGCAAACATCTGAGCTAACAGATGTGATTGATGAGTACAAAGGTTGGTTTATTACCTTAGTTTGGTCTAGAGAGAAGGTATGACAAATGGTTTTGATTAACAAGTTGAAAGTGGAGACTATAGATGAGACTGTTTGGACTCGGGAGATTGCTTTTCAGTAGACTATGTAGGAGGACACCTAGTTGACTTGTAGGATTTTGATTTTATGTTTACTTTGATTTAGATATATAGTAATTTCATGTTATTATGAAAACCTTTTATGAGCATTATGGAATAAAAGTTTCTTTTATTATATGTTACATGGTGTGAATGTATGTTATGCAATAATTTGGACAGAACCTAAGGAGGGTTTCCTACGTATCTCTTTATTTTTGCTCTAACTTTTACCTGAGCTGTCTTTTCATATTTTCAACTTACCAACCTTTTTTTAAGGAGGTGAGAATCAGGTCCACATAGTTCTGCTATAATTATGTCAATATAATCAAACAAAATATCTCCTGAGCTGATCCATATAACAAAGGCTGGACAATTCGATGTTGTCTAAGTCTAAGAGTATTACCGATCCTCTTAATAGGATTTCTTGAGTAGGTATGGTCCTACTCAATTCGGTCTGAACTTTCCTCTTGGATCATACTTTGGAACTCTTATCTCTTTTAATACCAGTTGTCCTTCTTGTAACCCCGATCTCTGATTCTTTTATCATAATGTCTGGTTATCTTTTACTGATATCCCTGCACCCTATAGAAAGCATCTAATATTTTTTCATCAATAGCATTTAGCTGGTCATGATAAGCCTTAACCCATTCAGCTTCACTAATCTAGCTTTCCTAGAGTACTTGAGTTGATTGAACATCTATCTTAATTTGCATTACTACTTTCATACCATATACTAATGAGAAAGGAGTCACCCCTGTTGGTGTCCTTATTGAAGTTTTGTAACCCCATAAAGAGAAGGGTAAATGTTCATGCCAGCTTTTGTGGCTTTCCATCATTCTCTATAAAATGTTATTTATGATCTTGTTATCTGCTTCGACAACTCCATTAGTCGGAGACCAATAAGGGGAGGATCTGTGATGTTGTATCTTGTACCTTTCCATTAGTTGAACCACCTTCTTTTGGAAGTGAGACCCACTGTATGAGACGATTTCAAATGGAGCTCCATACCAATAAATGATGTTGGTCTAGATGAAATGGGCCACGTTCTTGGCATTGAGGACAAAATATGAAGAGCTTATATCCATTTGGTGAAATAATCTATAGCTACAAGTATGTACTCATGACCATTAGAAGATTTAGGAGTAATCTTCCCTATTATATCAATTCCTCATGTTGCAAATAGCTAGGGAGTTGTTGTGGGATGCAATGGGACTGGAGGTTATTTTTATAAATTGGCATATATCTGATAATTGTGGCACTCTCTTTACAAAGTTAATGCAATTATCCTTCATGGTGAGCCAGTAATAAATCAGGTTAGTGATTTTTCTTGTTAAGGCAATTCCATTTATGTGAGGACCTTGCTCATCACCATGAACCCATTCCATTATTCGTTGTGCTTCAAATTCATCCACACACCTGAGGTGGATGTTGTTCCAGGAATGCTTGTATAGTACATCATCATTTAGAATATACTGGGTTACTAGTTGTTCAAAGTCCTTTGGTCTACTTTTGAGGTCTGATCAGGATATTCTCCCTTTTGAACAAAGTTAAGAATGTCCCAGAACTATGGTTTCTTATCTAATACTTGAACTACAACATAGTAAGCAGTCTGAGTTTTCATTTTTATGGTGATGGGGTGAATCATCATTTCTCTTTCCATATTGGTCAAGGAGGCTAGAATGGCTAATGCATTAAAAAATTGGTTCTTAGTTCGAGGAAGGTAATAGAATGAAACTTCCTCAAAATAATGTGCTAAATCCTCCAAAAGTTAATGGTACATAACTAGACATTCTTCTCTTATTTTTCATTTCATCAATGCTTGAGATACAATAAGAGCATAATCTCCATACACTTTCAAGTATTTGACATTCAGCTTTAAGGCAACTTCGAGCCCGATAATGCAAGCTTCGTATTCTGATTTATTATTTATGACTTCTAAAGCCAACTTAACTACTAGTGGAATTTGCCCCCCCCCCCCCTTTATGGGTAATTAGAATGATCCTGTGAGGCCTCGTCCATAATAAGGGAGCCGAGAATGCTCATTTGGACTTAGTCTCACATGATACCACCATGTAAGATCTCCAGTCAGTTCGGTAAGTACGTGTTTAAAATCATCATTTGTTTTGAAAAGAATACTTTTTTTTTATTTTGAAAAGGGATGGTGACTTTTATTTGAAAAGACAAAATTGGAGAGTCGCCACCTTAGTTTATTTATTTAGAAAAATTAAGGGAAAACCCATTTAATTGTCTCTATTAAATTGAATTAATTTTTACCCAAAAAGGATACTAATCCGAAATCAATCACGATAGGTCTCAGGTTAAGTTTTTTAAACCAATTTTAATAAAAGAATGGTTTTTCTCTTTGATTGATTTTAAACTTTATGATTGAAAATGGTTTTTAATGTATACAGCAGAAATAAATATGAATACCAATTAATTATGCATGGGTAAATAATCACTTGACATTTATAGATTGAAAAAAATAAATTGTTATATTGCCAAAAATATCATCTACAATAGAGCTTTTAACTCTAGCCTTTACGAGTATTAGGCCAAGCACAATCCCCAACTAAAATTATTAAAAGTAGATAATATAAAATAAATATGACATTTATTTAAATTAAATTACAATATAATAAAATCACAAGATTAAAGAAAAAAATAGGTTGAAATAAATTCAAAAGGACTAAATTTGGAAATTTAGGTGAGGCCTTGCCACTTCGAGTAATATTCCAAGTCATTTGGAGTAATATTCCAAGTGTGCCTACTTATCCCGTTCAGAACTATAAGTAGTTTATGCCTTTGATTGTAAATGACTTAATTAATTGATTTTGATTAATGTTACTACCGAATTTGGAAAAAGATTGAGTTAAGAACTTTATCTCTATTTTTCCCCTACTTCTCCATTTTAAAGAAGAAAACCTCAATTTATAGTGAAAAAGTAAAAAGAAAAAAGAAATTGGACCAAAATGACCCTGGGTCGCACGCGCGTCGGATAAGACGCGAGCATTGTGGCCTGCTACCCACACCACGTACCGTTTTAGCCATTTTGGGTCTGTTTGACCTTCGATTTACTCAATTCAAGTTGTACTAGATTCATTATCATGTGGGATTTCATTTATGGTCAAAATTGAGAATTTTTTCTCTTGTTCAAAATTTAGGATTTTTGGGCCCGATCTGGGCCCTTCGAGTCCATCTGAATTTCAATTTGCGCGATTCCAACTTTATTGGAACCATGATCACATGCACTATAATTTGGGTGCAGAATTAGAGGTTCATAGCTACCCTCCATCATGGTTTCTTTGTTTGAAAAGCGACCATGATGGTGTGAACACGATGACTTTGATGCAAGATACCATGTCATGTCATGCAATGAGATGAGATGATTGTTCGCTCTAGGATGTTTAGGATAGTCCATTCTAAGGTTGTCTTCGAATATCTATGTAAACCTATCCTAATGGGGTAATGGAAGGCCTATTTAGATTTGACCTAAGATGTTTATAGAAACCTACCGTGAAGGGTCAGGGAAGGCCCATTTTAGTTTTGACCTAAAATGTCTATATAAACCTACCCTAAAGAGGTAAGGGAAGGTCCATTCTAGGTTTGCCCTAAAATATCTATGTAAATCTACCCTAATGGGGGGTAATGGAAGGCCCATTATAGGTTTGACCTAAAATATCTATGTAAACCTACCCTAATGGGGTAAGGGAATGCCCATTTAGGTTTGACCTAAGATGTTTATGTAAACCTACCCTGAAGGGGTAAATGAATGCCTATTCTAGGTTTTAACCTAAAATGTCTATGTAAACCTACCCTAATGGGATAAGGGAAGGCCCATTCTAGATTTGACCTAAAATTTCTAAGTAAACCTACCCTAAAGGGGTAAGAAAAGACCCATTCTAGGTTTGACCTAAGATGCTTATGTAAACTTTATCCGTAGATGCTTATACCGCCAGTTGGTTTCTTATTTTATGTTAATTGTTCTACAACGTTGTCGTTGTCCTGGCTAATGAACCAATATTTAAGTTCTAGGGCTCTCACCTAGAATTTATCTTAAACTGGATTCCAAGGCTTTTAATCTAGAATGATAATTTTAGGACTCTTGCCTAAGCTGATTTTGAAAGTTGATTTCTAAGGTGCTGGCCTAAAATTGGTTTGAAAATTGGATTCTAGTGCTCTTTACCCAGAATGGATTAATAAAGTGTTGACCTTGAATACATATAAAAGATGAGCTTTAGGGTTTTAACCTATAATTGGTTTGAAAATTGGATTGTAGGGCTCTTACCTAGAATGATGGTAAGGGACAATTCTAAGTTTGGCTTAGGAATAAAAATAGGGACTTTAGGTACCTTAAAACCTAAACTTTCTGTTGGTAGTAAACAGGATCTAGAGGGATGCCCTCTGAATTCAATGGATAGCCATTTGGCTTATCTGTGCGGTTAATGGTTAATTTGTCAAGACTAGAGGTCCTTTTAGTGAATCTTTAGCAAATATGGCTAGGTTTAATCTTTCCATGAGGGATTTGACCATGGTTGGGTTAATTTAGGTTTGAATTGCATTAGAGGGCTTATCCTCTAGTCAATTAAAATTGTCTTGGTAGGCCCTGGCCTTAGGTTTTCTTTGGAGAAACATGGCTTCAGATGTGTTTTGGTATGGCGGCTTGGCCTTAATTTTCCTAGGGGGCTTGGCTCCAGACACAGAGTTGGACTTTGATTGAAAGACTTATCCTTGGGTGTGTCATTTGACTTGTCTTGGAGGTCTTGGCTGAAGGTTGGCTTAGAGATTTGGCCTCAAGTAAGGTTTGAATTTCTTTGGAGGGCTTATCCTCTAATTGGCTTGTCTTTAGAAGATTTGGGGGGCTTGTCCTTAAAATGGGCTTATCTTGGCCTACTTTGGAAGATTTGATCTCGTGTCTAAATTTTTTTTAGAGGGCTTGTCCTCAAATTGCTCATTTTTTATGGTTGACCTTAGGCTTGACTCTTTTTTGGTGGGTTTGTCTTAAGATTAACCTATTTTGAATGTCCTATCATGATGGTCCTTAGTTTTGACATGCTTTGAAGATTTTGTCTTCAAGATAAAAGTTTTGGAGGGCTTGGCCTCAAGTTTTACATGCTCTGAAGGTTTTTTAGCCTTAGCTTTGACCTGCTTTTGAGGATCTGATTCTAGGCTTGACTTTGCTTGGGAGGGTTCATCCTCAAATTGGTTTATCTTGGGAGGCTTGGCCTCAGGTTATTGTTAAGTGTGAATTGCTTTGGAGGGCTTGGCCTTAAAGTCGTTCATTTTGGAAGGTTATGCTAAGAAAATGGATTTTTGAGTTTTGAGTGAAGGTTTATTCATGCCTCAATAGATTCTTGGATTTAAATTGAAGGCTTATTCGGTTGGTACAAGGAAAGGCTTTTTTGGGATATTGCAAGCTTGGGCTTTCTAAAAGTAGCCTAGGCCACTTTTGATGGTCTTGTGAAGAAGGCTAGAATCATAACTATCTTGGTTATGGGCTTTGCCCCTAAGGAACTTGGATAATGAGGTAGGGAGACCACTTAGGCTGTCCAACCTTGGCTCACAGATTAGTTTTGGTTCTTATTTATGAGGATGGTCTGAATGATGGGTAGTAAAGTGGTGCGGCTGCTTAGGCTTGTGCAAGTATGGTTCAAGGCTAATGGTTCATCAAATTGGCTTTTGCTTGTATAGGAAGCTGGCTTCTCTTTGATGATTTCATTTTTAATGAATGGTTACTGGAGCTATGAGCTCATAACTAACCTTTGGTAAACCATCATGTCTTGCTTGAAACATAGGGAAATGAGGTTGGTAATTCAGACATTATTCAATGAATGCCTTTTTTGCTAGAGGGTGATTATATGATCTTAGTCATTCAAGAGATGAGCTGTCTGAGACTATAGCTCAAGTGGAAATAATTGGTGATTTCATTTGGTGACAAGGTTTAGAGGTGTAACAACTTGGGTGGTTGTATGTGTTTGGTTTATGGCCCTATGGGAAGGCGTAATTACTAAACCTTGGTGACTGGATTAGAGGGAAACATTAGAGAGGAGGCTACACCTACACCTAAGGTTTAAATGATAACTTTGGGGGTGTGCCTCCTGAGAGATATGACTTTGAAATTTTGACTCTTTCATTAGAAGCTTAACTTTAACAAGCCTTAATTTGAGTAAAATTTTTTCTTCTTTTTTTTTTGCTCTAATTTTTTTGCTTAAGCTGCCTTTATAGGTTTTCAACTTGACGAGCTTGCTCTAATTTTTGCCTAAGCCATCCTTTCAGTTTTTCAGCTTAGCGAACATTTCCTGATGGGCTAAGCCAATATAGTTTGGGTTCATATTTGATGGGCTAAGTCAATGTGACCTAGGTTTATGAGGTAAACTAATGTGGTGAAGGTTTTTATTTAGGGATAAGCCAAAGGGTCTTAGGTACATGCTAATTTTGTTTAGGCTTAATGTGGTTTACAGTCTATAGCTTACCTTGGATTGAGTTTTAAGGGAATGGTACCTTAAAATTGTAGGGATAGTGTGGATGAAATGCATAAATGAAAATAGATTTATGAGGATGGTTTAGGATTATGGTGCATACTTCTTAAGGGTAGAGATTGTGGTCTTTACATGCAAAAGGGTGATTTAGTCCAAAGGGTCCTATCACACAAGAACAACAATATACCTAACCATATGATAGATAATAAATCTAGCGTGGGTCTAACAGTACATGCATATCCGTTACATCTACAAAGGATTAAGGATTCGTCATGGGTTAGATGCTTTCGCTATCCCCTAACATACCTAATGAATGTTGTCAAGTGGATGTTACTTGCTACCCATGGTTTCTTAAAACTAAAGGGTAGGGAACCCTTATGCATGATGAAAAAAATCAATCAAAGAGAAAATTGATTTTGAAAGGAGCCCATTAAAATTTTATTTTGAAAATTTTAGAAGTCCGGAGTCAAGTTGCCAGCTATAAGGCCTCACCGAAGCATCAGGTCCCGGCCCACAATAAGGGAGCCTGGAATGCTCATTTGGATTTAGTCTCACATGATACCACCATTTACGGTCTCCAGTCAGTTCGAAAAGCATGAGTTTAAAATCATTTTTTATTTTGAAAAGAAGACACTCCTTTTATTTTGAAAAGAGATAGTGGCTTTTATTTTAAAAAACCTAAATTGGAGAGTTACTACCTTAGTTTATTTATTTGAAATTTTTTTTAAAAAAACCCATTTAATTGACTCCATTAAATTAAATTGATTTTTACCGAAAAAGGATACTAGTCTGAAACCAATCACAATAGGTCATGGGCTAAGTTTTCTATACCATTTTTATAAAAGAATGAATTTTCTCTTTGACTGATTTTAACCTTTATGGTTGAAAATGGTTTTTAATGCATGCAGCGGAAATAAATACGAATGCCAATTAATTATGCATGGGTAAATAATCACATGACATATACATATTGCAAAAAAATAAATTATTACATTGCCGAGAATATCATCCACATGTGAGCGTTGAGTTTAGCCCTCACGAGTAATAGGTCAAGCACAAATCCCCAACTAAAATTATTAAAAGCAGATAATATAAAATAAATATAACGTTCAATTAAATTAAATTGCAATATAATAAAACCACAAGATTAAAGAAAAAATAAATTGGAATAAATTCAAAAGGACCAAATTTGAAAAGTTAGGTGAGGGCTCACCACTTGGAGTAATATTTTAAGTGTGTCTATTATCACATTTGAATGAGAATCGGAGCCGTAAGTTATTCGTGCCTTTGATTGTAAAGGACTTACTTAATTGATTTTAATTGGTGTTATTACCAAATTTGAAAAAAGATTGAGTTAGGAAATTTACCTCTTTGAAGATTTTCTTTTGATTAACTTGAAGCTCGAAGTGTTTTTGCACTCCTTGATACAGCCTCAGGCTTATTGGAAATTCTTGATTTATTATGAAGAAAACAAATTTATGGAACAAAATCTAATTGAGAGAAATTAATTTAGAAGACTAATTTCTTGATGAAAAAAATTGAAAAAGAATTTTTTTGGAGAATTTTTGGATGTTTGGAGAAATTGGGTGAAACTTTCGGTATTTTTAAAGCAATTTTGAGAGTAATTGGTTCTCTATTTTTCTTTATTTTTCCACCCTCCTCCATTTTAAAGACAAAAACCTCAATTTATAGTGAAAAAGTTGAAAAAACTTAGAACAAAACGACCCTAGGTCGCACACGCGTCGGACTGGCCGAGCACGCATCGATGAGCCCCTCGCGCTGCGGCCCCTCCATGGGTCGCTCAGACCATCAGTGCCCACTGAGGCCTGCCACGCACACTGCAGACTGGTTTCTTCATTTCAGGCCCATTTGACCTTCGATTTACGCAATTCAAATTGCATTGGATTTTTTATCACCTGGGTTTTCATTCAAAAACAAAATTGAGGATTTTTACTCATATTCAAAATTGAGAATTTCCGAACCCAGTTTGGGCTCTAGGCCAGTTCGATTCCATTCGAATTTCAATTTGCATGATTCCAACTTTGATGGAATCGTGATCACATGTACTATAATTTCGGTGTAGAATTAGGGGTTCACAAATCCCAACACCATAACCTTTATGATTGGATGCACCATCGAAGTACATAATCCATACTTCCTTACTAATACTCATGATATCTTCATTTATAAACTCTAGTTCCTCCATAGTATCCTAAACAGGAGCAGCAACTAATTGGTTAACTACTACACTACCCTTGATTACCTTGCAGGCTATGAACTTAAGGTCAAAAGTGGCCAAGACTACTAGTCATCGAGCCATCTTACTGTCCAAACTCAGCCTTTGTATAAGGAAATTTAAGGGCTCTGATATGCAATCACTTGTGTGGTGTAAGAAGCCAAATAATAACGTAGTTTCTGACATACCTATACCAAAGCTAAACACAACTTTTCAATCTGATTATACATGAGCTCATAGGCCAGTAGCCTTTTACTAAGATAGTAGATGGCAAATTCCTTTCTCAAACCCTCTTTATGCTAGGTGAGCATGGCCCTTATCTCTTCTTCTGTTACCAAGAGATAGAGGAGTAATGGATCACACGGCTTTAGTGGCTACAAAATTAGTGGGGAAACAAAAGTACTGCTTGATCTTTTCAAACGCCTCTTGACATTTGTCATTCCAAATGGTTGGGGAATCCTTCTTAAGTAGTTTGAAGATGGGCCCACATGCATCAGCCATTTGAGAGATGAAGCGATTAATGTATTATAGAAGTTCCAAGAACCCCTTATTTCCTTTTCTATCTTGGGTACCGGTATTTTCCAGAATTTCATTAGATTTGGCTGGATTGATTTTGATTCCTCGGGAACTAACCATATGCCCCAAAAATATGCCGAAAGCTGCTCCGAACACACATTTAGCAGGGTTAAGTTTCAAGTTGTATTATTGGAGTTTAAGGAAGAATCTTTTTAGGGCCTCTGTACGCAGCTCGACTTTCTTTGATTTGATAACTATATCATCCACATAAACTTCAACATCTTAGTGTATCATGTCGTGGAAGAGAGTAATAGCCATTCTCTGATATGTTGTTCTAGCATTTTTTTAGACCAATGAGCATGTAGCGATAAATTCTCCATTCTACAATAAAGGTTGTCTTCTCTTTGCCAGGAGGATGAATAAAGATTTGATTATATTTAGCGTAGAGGTTGGTTAATGAAACCACCTCAGATTTGGCCATACGGTTAATCAAAAGATCAATGTGAGGCAGAGGAAAGTCGTCTTTTGGACACGCTTTGTTGAGATCTCTATAATCTACAAACATGCAAATCTTCCCATCCTTCTTTGGAACTGGTACAATATTAGATACCCATTGAGGATACATGATGGGCTTAATGAACTTGTTTTCTAGTAGCTCAACTATTTCTTCCTTGGTCTTCACGGGCCATTCTTGCCTGAGTCAATGGAGTTTCTACTTGTGTCACACCTCATTCTCTTAAATCATAGGGTGAACTTATCTCATAAATTACTATATTATTATTTATTATAAAAATATCACTCACAATTTATTTTCTTAGTATACTTCTTACACATACAATAATAATATCCAATAATTTCTAACACTTAAAATACATATTAATTATTGTTCAACATGAAAATATAAATACTTTTTAAACAAATCCAAACGATACTTATGTTGGCTCGACTCTTACTATACACTGATCGAAGTAAGAGTAGAGGTAATCTACAGGTCTATTCTCCAACAGTATCTGAAATGATTATAATAAGGGGTGGTCCAACTACTCAGTGAAAAGATAATTATATAATAAAGGGGGAAACAAATAAGTTTTACTTATATACTTACTAATTAAATTCATACTACTGCATAATAATTTTAAGAACATAAATTCACCATATCATGTAATAAATTGTCATCATATTTTTTTTTATTTACACTCAATATATATAGTCCATAGAAAAATATAATACCTTAGGCGTAAGTAAATATATATTTACTGACACTCTAAGGGTAAAACATGGCATCTTGGGCGCAGTGATGATGCATGGTAGCACCAAGAGCAAATAAACATGGTCATACACATGTGCAGAGCTGCCCGCAAAGGGCGACCACCTGATATACGCCCCAAAGGCTATATGTATACCAAGCGCTGTCCCAAAGACAGTATCATATCATAATCCATCAATTCCTTTAACACCCCGTCATCACAGATGTCTCTATTAGAAAACATATAATGAGTGTATATAAAGCATTTATTTAACCGTATCAATAAATAATTTTCATACCATAATTTAAATATTAACATACCATTATTTGTTCCCATTTTTTTAAATATATTCATAAATATTATTTTACCTTTCTAAATTATTTTATAAAATTTATTTTAACAAATAACAATTTTAATAAATCATATATACATAATAAAAATTACCGATACTATATAATTACTCACTCGCCTTATTCGATAGCTCAATTTATTTAATCGACCGATCCCTCTCTATGTTCTATAATTGCAGTAGAATCCAAACCTAAATTGATATAAAAATAATAATTTACTAAAATATTATTTAGGATTTATTATTTCTATGAGTTAAATAATATGAAAAGGGAACGTGGAAATTATTCCTAAAATTCTAATGAATTTTTTAGCGGAGTTTCGGCATAACTCGGCCATTCTAAAAAATTTTAAAATTAATACTCGAATTAGTATTACACAATTATCAACCCAATAACTTATGAAATATTCCAATAATATTTTTAACGACTTAACATAATTTGCGTGTCTAAATTTGTTAAGTATTTATATTATTTTTTTTATACATCTATATTATATTATTTTAGTTTCTTTAATTTAATAGTTTAATAATATTTATTTTATTAATTAATTTATGTAATTATGTTTTAAATAGTATCTACTTAAATTTTCTATTTTTCTTTATGTTTTAAGTACTATTTTCTTAAAATTTTTCATATATTGTAAAATAATAATAATAATAATAACATTACTAATAACAATAGTGATATTAATTGTATTTATTTATACATTATTCAATTAATTCATTTTATTAGAATAATTATTTATTTATGTCTAATTTAATCATAATAACTTATATTAAATTTACTAATAATTATATTAATAGCCATATATATATAATTTACTTTCATCTTAATATTTCACTATTATTTTCTAATAACTACTTATAACAAAATTAATAACTTTGATAATAAAAATGATATTAATATTATGTATATAGTTAAAATAATTATTTAATTACTATTATTTCACATTTAACAATTTATATTAAATTTAAGACTAAATAATATTAGTAATAATAATCATAATAATAATACTAGTTATTGAAATACATTTATATAAAAATTAAAATAATAGCTTTAATATTTAATAGTTATAATTGTGGTAAAAATAATGATAATAATAATACTTGTACTAAAATCAATAATTACTAATAAATATAATAATTTTAATAATACTTTATTACTACAACAATAATATTAATATTTAATAACTAATTTAACATTAATTATGTTTTTAATAAAATTACTACCTTAATTATTATAATAATGAAATAAAAATTTTAATTAAATAATTAATCTTATAAATTTCTATGAATTTATTTATACCTTATTTATTATCTAATTTGATCATTTTACTAATTAATTAGTTTGATTTTACTTATATAATTTAGTTATTTTTGACACTTATATATATTAATAGTTTATTAGTAAAATTTAATATAACTAAATTAACAAATTATTAATTTATGATCTTTTAATCATCACATGCATATATATATATATATATTATAATTCAATTTATTTATTCTGGAATTTTTTTTAATAAATTCATAAATTCTAAATTTTAACTTATTTTAATCCTAATTAATTTTATTTAAGTTAATATACATATACACATACTTATTTCTATTTTAATTATGATTTATTAATTCAATAAATCAACAACTATATTAATAATTTATAATTCATAAATATTAATTATTCTAAAAATTTAAAATAATTAATTATTGATTTATTGATATATATATATAATATAAGAAATTTTCTATAATTTATTGGTAAATATTTACAACTTAATATTTATTTAATTTAATTATACTGTATTTTAAATTTAAATTTTTGTTCTAATTACTTAATTTATCTAGTCATTAAGTAATTAATATCTATGACTAATATTTTTTTTAACAAATGATTAATCTAAGTTAAATAAAAACTCTACTAATTAATTAAATTAATAAAATTTAATCTACTCATTAATTACTAATTAAATTTTAATTTATTAATTATAATTCTTAATTAATTATAATTATAATTATTATTCTAAATAAGTTATATATATTATTATTTTAATTCTTTTATTTAATTTAATTTTTTAGGTTACTATTTATCAAAATTTTAAATACATACCCTAAATTAGCAAATGAGGTGTCAAATTAAAGCTTATAAAATGAGGGTTCCAAAATTACCTGGATCGCAGGAAAATATCGTCGAAAAGTGGCCGGAATAGTGATCAAAAAATTTCACCGGTAATAACTTTGACAGGCGCTTGACGGCGGCTCCGGCGTCGGTTTGGGGTGATTCCGGCGGCGTTCGACTCGAATTTGGGCGACACAGACGGTGGTCCGGCGCGTGTTGGTGTTTGAACGGCGGTCGGCGATAGATCTGAAGAACTCTCTCTCGCTCTCTCTCTCTCCTGATTCTCTTTCTTCTCTGTTTTCTTTCTTTCTTTCTTTCTTTCTTTCTTTTCTTTTCTTTTCTTTTCTGTTCGTTTTTAATTAGTTTATAAATATTTTTTATTTTTTATTTTTTATTTTTTTATTTTTTTAATTGCCCACCTACTTGTTAGTAGGTGGGCACATTTTTTTTAATAAATTTTAATTTATAAGAAATTTTTTTTTATAAATAAAATAAGATATTACATTCTTCCCCTCTAAATTAAAAATTTGTCCCCGAATTTTTACTCGCTTATGGGAGAAAACAAATGAGGATATTTAGTAATCATATCTTTTTCTCTTTCCCAAGTGGCTTCTTTATTCGAATGATTATTCCATAAAACCTTCACTAAAGGAATAACCTTATTTCTTAAGACTCTCTCTTCTCGAGCTAAAATTGCGACTGGTTCTTTTTCATAGGTCAAATTTTCTCGTAATTTCACTGGTTGTCTCTGGAGTACATGTGAAGGATCGCTTCTGTATTTTCTCAACATGGACACATGAAAGACATCATATATTTGAGATAATTCTGGTGGTAGTACAATTCTATAAGTAACAGGGCCGATCCTTTCCACAATCTCATAAGGCCCAATAAACCGAGGACTTAACTTTCCCCATTTATCAAATAGCACTACACCTTTCCATGGAGAGATTTTTAAAAACACTTTGTCACCCACATCATACTCGATATCCTTTCTCTTCAAATCTGCATAGCTCTTCTGTCTATCTTGTGCCACCTTTAGTCTATCTTTAATCAATTGAACTTTATCAGCAGTTATCTGAACTAATTCTGGACCCACCAATTCTCTTTCTCCAACTTCATCCTAGCATACTGGAGTTCTACATTTTCTTCCGTATAATGCTTCATAAGGCGCCATACCGATACTTGAGTAAAAACTGTTATTATAAGCAAACTCCATCAATGGTAAATGCTTATCCCAACTTCCTTTGAATTCCATGACACAGGCTCTAAGCATATCCTCCAAAGTCTGAATGGTGCGTTCCGATTAACCATCTGTTTGAGGATGAAAAGAAGTACTGAACTTTACCTTTGTACCCAAAGCATTCTGCAGGCTAGGCAAAAACATAGAAGTAAATCGTGGATCCCTGTCTGATACTATAGATACGGGAGCACCATGTAATCTGATGATCTCCTTCACATAAATTTCTGCAAGCTTATCAAGAGAGAAATCCATTCTGATAGGGAGAAAGTGAGATGACTTTGTCAACCTGTCTACAACTACCCAAATAGCATCATGACCCTGCTGAGTACGGGGCAAGCCAGAAACAAAGTCCATAGTAATATGCTCCCACTTCCATTCAGGAATCGGAAGAGATTGCAGAAGACCTGAAGGATGTTGATGTTCCGCCTTAACTTGTTGACACACCAAGCATTTTGCTACAAAGTTTGCTATATCCTTCTTCATATCCTTCCACCAATAGTTTTCTTTAAGTGTTCTATATATCTTGGTACTACCCGGATGCATAGAATATGCAGAACAATGAGCTTCTTCCATTATTTCTCTTTTTAAAGTATCAACATTTGGTACACATAATCGGCTACCAAGTACTAAGGTGTCATCTTCTCTGATAGAATAATCTGTATGAGTACCTGCCTTCACACCATCAATGATCTTCTTCATTTTCTCATCTTGAACTTGAGCTTCTTTAACTTTTTCAATCAAGATCGGTCTAACCTTAAAAGTTTCCAGCTCCTGATTCATTCATCATTAAATCTAGTCCCAATGATCGAAGGTCTAATAATAACGGAAGCCGTACCATCTTGATATGGAAAAGATTACCATAAGAGTTTTGGCTTAAAGCATCAGCTGTTACATTAGCCTTTCCAGGGTGATACTCAATAGTACAATCATAATCCTTTAATAGCTCAATCCATCACCTCTGCCTTAAGTTTAACTCCTTCTGAGAAAGAAGTTATTTTAAACTCTTATGATCAGTAAATATCTGGCACTTTTCTCCATAAAGATAATGCCTCCAAATTTTTAGGGCAAAAATCACTGTAGCGAGTTCCAGATCATGAGTGGGATAATTCATTTAATGTAGTCAGAGCTATCTAGATGTATAAGCAATCACCTTCCTATGTTGCATCAAAACACATCCCAAACCTTTTCTTGAAGCATCACTATACACCATATAACCACCATCGCCTGAAGGAAGAGTAAGAACAGGAGCAGAAGTCAAACAGGCCTTCAGTTTTTCAAAAGTCTGATGACACTCCTCTGTCCAGTTAAACTTCACGTTCTTCCTTAGCAGCTTTGTCAATGGTGAAGCAATAATGGAGAAGTTTTGAACAAAACGTTGATAATACACTGCCAAGCCTAAGAAACTCCTCACTTCTGTAGGATTTGTGGGTGGCTCCCAGTTCATCACAGCTTCTATTTTCTTAGGATCTACATAAACTCCCTCTGCTGATATTACATGACCCAGAAATACCACCCTATCCAGCCAAAATTCACATTTACTAAGCTTGGCATACAATTGCTTGCTCTTCAAGATTTGCAATACAATTTTTAAGTGTTTCCCATGCTCCTCTCTACTTCGTGAATATACTAGGATATCATCAATAAATACAATTACAAACCTATCCAGATAAGGATGAAATACCCGATTCATAAGATCCATGAAAGCAGCTGGGGCATTGGTTAACCCGAATGGCATTACTAAAAATTTGTAATGTCCATAACAAGTTCTAAAGGCTGTCTTAGGCACATCTGACTCTTTTATTTTCAACTGGTGATATCCCGATTGTAAATCTATCTTGGAAAAGACTTTAGCACCTTGAAGCTGATAAAAAAGATCATCTATACGGGGTAAAGGATATTATTTTGGATAGTGACCCGGTTTAGCTGTCTATAGTCAATGCACAGCCGAATAGAGCCATCTTTCTTTTTCACAAATAACACAGAAGCTCCCCAGGGTGAAACACTGGGTCTAATAAATCCTTTATCCAACAATTCTTGCAATTGCACCTTTAATTCCTTTAACTCTGCAAGAGCCATTCTATAAGGAGCTTGAGAGATAGGAGCTATACCAGGCTGAACATCAATAGTTCCACTTCTCTATCAGGGGGTAAACCTGAAAGCTCTTCAGGAAAAACTTCTGAAAAATCACACACTATAGGGATATCTTCCAATTTAGGTCCTTCTAAATGTGTATCAATCACATGTGCTAGATATGCTTGACAACCCTTCTTAATAAATTTTTGAGCCGTCATAGTAGAAATAACACAAGATGGAAGGTTAGGATGTTCAGGTAGACTAAAAGTCACCTTCTTCTCATAACAATCAACTGTAGCATGGTGGCGAGATAGCCAATCCATCCCTAAAATAACATCAAATTCATGTATGAGCAAAGGAATAAGATCTGCTAACAACTCACAATCACCTAGCCTAACTGTTGAATTTTTATACACATGTTTACACTTCATAGATGTCTCCACTGGAAAACTCACTACTAATTTACTTTCTAAAGAACTCAAATTCTTATTCGCGTATGTGGCAAATGCATGTGATATAAATGAATGAGTGGAGCCAGGATCAATAAGAATATGATCATCTTTATTAAAAATAACCAACATACCAGTGACCACTTCTGGTGAAGCTACGACTTCCTGCTGAGTGACAGCAAAGACTTGAGCTTGTGTAGGAGGTCTACTAGATGATGCACCTTGATTTGATATTGTGGCCCCACCCGGTCTATTCATGCCACTATTAGTTCCTCTGCCAGATGATCTTAGAAAAGATTATGTCCTACCACCCCTCTGATTAGTAGGTACAGAAGATCCCTGAACTGAAGTGTTAGAATGAATAAGTAAAGGTCAATCTCTCATACAATGACCTGCATCTCCACAGTGAAAACAAACTAAAGATTTTCTTCTACACTCTCCCAAATGATACTTATTACAGGTTGCACAATGAGAAAAAGATCGTCTGTTCTGTCCATCTCCCATACCACTGCCCTGTCTAAAATTATAAGCACTACCCGAATTACTAACAGATTGACCCACCATACTACGGCTAGCCTAAGACCTGTTACTCCACTGATCTGATCTCATTTGTACAGCCTTACCTGTACTACCATGACTAGATCTAGAATAAGAATTGCTTCCCCTCTTGAATTGTCCCTCATGACCCCCCAATAAAAGGACCCTGTGATTGTTTTTCTCTTCCTTTGTTCAAATTCAACTCCCTCTTTCACTAATTTTTCCACTTCTAAAGTTTTGTCCACCAAAGTACGAAAACTCAAGCTCTGTTAATCGGGCACACTCTTACGAATTGTATAGTGCAACCCATTATAGAACCTAATGCACCTATCTTTGTCCTCTACAATCAAGTGAGAAACATAAGGTATAATTCTTCATATCTATCCACATATTGTGTTATGGTCATACCGCCCTGCTTAAGATTAAAGAACATATTTTCCTTCTCTCTTCTATAATTGTCGGTAATATATTCCTTTTGAAATTTAGCCACAAATATCTCCCAAGTCAAATTTGCACCAAAATCACGGACTAGCCTGTTATACCAACTTTCAGCTACACTTTCAAGAAAAGCATGAACATAACTTATTTTATCTTAATCTGATACACGACTAAGTGAGTATGCCTTCTCTAATTTCTTCAACCATCTGTCAGCCTTTTCAGAATATAATGACCCATCAAATATCTCTGCTCCCAATTTCTGGCAGTGAGAAATAACATTCCAAGAACTTTGACTCTGATTATTCGCTACCATAGCTGTATTCAATAATTGAGCAAAAACAGCTCTGAGACCAGGATCCATAAATGCAGGCATAGCTGGAGCAGCTACAGGTGGAACTGGAGGTGGAGGAGGTGGATTTACTCCATATGATTCTTCTTGTGAAGTAGCATCGATATTTTATCTACTACCCTCAGTCTCATTAGCATCAATAGATTTCTCAGAAGAAGAAGATGGATTAGGATTCCTACAAAGTCGGCCAACATCATCTAATCTAACTACTCGAATTCTCCGGCCATTGTTTCTAGCACGACCTATACCACCTCGCATTAGCGACGGCATTATCCTACAAAAATAAATATATATATATTATAAGTCAACTTCGTATTATTTGTATTATCTTAAATTACAGTACATATATATTTTTATATTAGTGCACCATAAAAAAATCTCTCTTATTCTTGAGCAAATTTTTATTTATTTATTTATTATTATTATTACTATTATTATTACTATTACATATATATATTTTGAATTTGTAATTTTATCAGGTACACTATTAATTTAAATTAAATCTCTTAGCTTTATTTATCTAAATTCCTATAGGTCTTTTATTCAATGTCTACAGAATCCTAAACCTTTGCTCTGATACCATAAAATGTCACACCCCATTCTCTTAAGTCATAGGGTGAACTTATCTCATAAATTACTATACTATTATTTATTATAAAAATATCACTCACAATTTATTTCCTTTGTATACTTCTTACACATACAATAATAATATCCAATAATTTCTAACACTTAAAATACATATTGATTATTGTTCAACATGAAAATATAAATACTTTTTAAACAACTCCAAATGATACTTATGTTGGCTCGACTTTTACTATACACTGATCGCAGTAAGAGTAGAGGTAATCTATAGGTCTATTCTTTAATAGTATCTGAAATGATTATAATAAGGGGTGAGTCCAACTACTCAGTGAGAAGATAATTATATAACAAATGGGGAAATAAATAAGTTTTACTTATATTTTTACTAATTAAATTCATACTACTGCATAATAATTTTAAGAACATAAATTCACCATATCATGTAATAAATTGTCATCATATTTTCTTTTATTTATTTACACTCAATATATATAGTCCATAGAAAAATATAATACCTTAGGCGTAAGTAAATATATATTTACTGACACTCTAAGGGTAAAACATGGCATTTTGGGCACAATGATGACGCATGGCAGTACCAAGAGCAAATAAACATGGTCATACACATGTGCAGAACTGCCCTCAAAGGGCGACCACCTGATATACGCCCCAAAGGCTATATGTATACCAAGCGCTGTCCCAAAGACAGTATCATATCATAATCCGTCAAATCCTTTAACACCCCGTCATCACCGGTGTCTCTATTAGAAAACATATAATGAGTGTATATAAAGCATTTATTTAACCGTATCAATAAATAATTTTCATAACATAATTCAAACATTAACATACCATTATTTGTTCCCATTTTTTTTAAATATATTCATAAATATTATTTTACCTTTCTAAATTATTTTATACAAATTTATTTTAACAAATAACAATTTTAATAAATCATATATAAATAATAAAAATTACCGATGTTATATAATTACCCACTCACCTTATTCGATAGCTCAATTTATTTAATTGACCGATCCCTCTCTATATTCTATAATTGCAGTAGAATCCAAACCTAAAGTGATATAAAAATAATAATTTACTAAAATATTATTTAGGATTTATTATTTCTATGAGTTAAATAACATGAAAAGGGAACGTGGAAATGATTCCTAAAATTCTAACGAATTTTAAACGAAGTTTCGGTATAACTCGGCCATTCTCAAAAATTTTAAAATTAATACTCGAATTAGTATTACACAATTATCAACCCAATAACTTATCAAATATTCCAATAATATTTTTAACGACTTAACATAATTTGCGTGTCTAAATTTGTTAAGTATTTATATTATTTTTTTTATACATCTATATTATATTATTTTAGTTTCTTTAATTTAATAGTTTAATAATATTTATTTTATTAATTAATTTATGTAATTATGTTTTAAATAGTATCTACTTAAATTTTCTACTTTTCTTTATGTTTCAAGTACTATTTTCTTAAAATTTTTCATATATTGTAAAATAATAATAATAATAACATTACTAATAACAATAGTGATATTAATTGTATTTATTTATACATTATTCAATTAATTCATTTTATTAGAATAATTATTTATTTATGTATAATTTAATCATAATAACTTATATCAAATTTACTAATAATTATATTAATAACCATATATATAATTTACTTTCATCTTAATATTTCACTTTTATTTTCTAATAACTACTTATAACAAAATTAATAACATTGACAATAAAAATGATATTAATATTATGTATATAGTTAAAATAATTATTTAATTACTATTATTTCACATTTAACAATTTATATTAAATTTAAGACTAAATAATATTAGTAATAATAATAATTATAATAATAATACTAGTTATTGAAATACATTTATATAAAAATTAAAATAATAGCTTTAATATTTAATAGTTATAATTGTGGTAAAAATAATGATAATAATAATACTTATACTAAAATCGATAATTACAAATAAATATAATAATTTTAATAATATTTTATTACTACAACAATAATATTAATATTTAATAACTAATTTAACATTAATTATGTTTTTAATAAAATTACTGTCTTAATTATTATAATGATGAAATAAAAATTTTAATTAAATAATTAATCTTATAAATTTCTATGAATTTATTTATACCTTATTTATTATCTAATTTGATCATTTTACTAATTAATTAGTTTGATTTTACTTATATAATTTAGTTATTTTTGACACTTATATATATTAATAGTTTATTAGTAAAATTTAATATAACTAAATTAACAAATTATTAATTTATGATCTTTTAATCATCACATGCATATATATATATATTATAATTCAATTTATTTATTCTGGAAATTTTTTTTAATAAATTCATAAATTCTAAATTTTAACTTATTTTAATCGTAATTAATTTTTATTTAAGTTAATATACATATACACATACTTATTTCTATTTTAATTATGATTTATTAATTCAATAAATCAATAACTATATTAATAATTTATAATTCATAAATATTAATTATAAAATAATTAATTATTGATTTATTGATATATATATATAGTATAAGAAATTTTCTATAATTTATTGGTAAATATTCACAACTTAATATTTATTTAATGTAATTATACTGTATTTTAAATTTAAATTTTTATTCTAATTACTTAATTTATCTAGTCATTAAGTAATTAATATCTATGACTAATATTTTTTTAACAAATAATTAATCTAAATTAAATAAAAATTCTACTAATTAACTAAATTAATAAAATTTAATCTACTCATTAATTACTAATTAAATTTTAATTTATAAATTATAATTCTTAATTAATTATAATTATAATTATAATTTTAATTCTTTTATTTAATTTAATTTTTTTAGGTTACTATTCATCAAAATTTTAAATACATACCCTAAATTAGCAAATGAGGTGTCAAATTAAAGCTTATAAAATGAGGGTTCCAAAAATACCCAGATCGCCAGAAAATATCATCAAAAAGTGGTCAGAATAGTGATCGAAAAATTTCTCCGGCAAGAACTTTGACCGGCGCATGACGGCGGCTCCGGCTTCGGTTGGGGTAATTCCGGTGGCGTTCGACTCGAATTTGGGCGGCACAGACGGTGGTCCGGCGCGTGTCGGTGTTTGAACGGCGGTGGACGGTAGATCTGAAGAACTCTCTCTCTCTCTCTCTCCCGATTCTCTTTCTTCTCTGTTTTCTTTCTTTCTTTCTTTCTTTTCTTTTCTTTTCTTTTCTTTTCTTTTCTTTTCTTTTCTTTTTAATTAGTTTATAAATATTTTATTTTATTTTATTTTATTTTTTTAAATGCCCACCTACTTGTTAGTAGGTGGGCACGTTTTTTTTTAATAAATTTTAATTTATAAATAATTTTTTTTATAAATAAAACAGGATATTACAACTTGATCGATTTTATGCAATCAAATACGGATATCTTATGAACTGCTATGGAGGAGTTGAGTCTATCATGTCTCTTGCTTGCCATGCAAAACAATCCTTGAACTCTTCTAGAAGCACCATTAAATCTTGCTTATTAATGAATGAGGATGTTATGTATGCATTTTTTGGCTTTTATGATGTTCCCAAATTTATTATTTCTTTATTTTTATTAATTTCATTAATATTGAGTATTTCATAATGCTCATCAGAAGACAAATGAGATAAGGGAATGTAAGCATAAACCTTTGGAATTTTTATTAATGATAAAATAACTAAAGGTTCTACCTGGATCTCCAAAATAGGCACTTAAAGAGGAATATCTAATTTTCTACTCAGGTCCCCCTTAATAAAGAAAAGCTTCCCTTAGAGTTGAATTTGTAGAACACAACTACACAAGCATTCTTGATTCAATAGGTAAGATGTTGATATGCTAAATGAAGAAATTGCATGAAAAAGTTCATTTAAATATGTTTTAAAATTAAAATATTAAAAATTTGGACAAACTTAAGATTTTTTCTTTTTAAGACTAAACTTGATATGAGTATTTATACTCATATTTAAATTGAATTTGACTTGAATTTGCTTAAATTCGACTTATGTCTATCCATCCTTAATCTCATATATAATTTGAATTTTCTTCATAAATGAAATAAAAAAAAGTACGGTTCAATAAGTTAATTTTACGTGTTAATTAAGTTAACCTTTGTTTATTTTATTATATTTTATATTTTTTCAATGATCCTAAATATATATTACTGAATGATAAATTAGCTAATGTGAGTTATCAATGGTAGTCTTGAAATTATCATTCAAAAGTTGATTTTAAACCATCCATCTTTCTTCCTAATATATTACTTGATTTTTGTATTTTTTTTTATTAACTTGATTTTTGTATTTTTTTTTATTAACTTTTATGTGTTTTTATTATGTGGTTTATTTTTAAAATAATTTTTAAATCAATATAAATATGAAATATAACATTTGTTCTTATTCTATGCTTCTTTATCTTTTTGAATAAAATCGAATACAATTTTTAGGTTTTATTGTTGAGTTTTGTCATTTCTTGTTTAAAGTTTATGTGTCATCTTTCAATAGATGATTGTCTTTCTCTAATGAAGATTGTCTATTCTTCTCAAATGGAGATTTTAAACCATTCATCTTTCTTCCTAATCTATTACCTGATTTTTATTTTTTTTTATTAATTTTTATGTATTTTTATTATGTGATTTGTCTTCAAAATAATTTTCAGATCAATATAGATATAAAATTTATTGTTTGTTCTTATTCTGGTGTTTTTTTTTTTGTCTTTCAAATTAAAATTGAGTGCAATTTAGAATTTTTTTTATTATGGAGTTTTGTCATTTCTTATTTAAAGGTCATGTGTCATCTTTTAATGGATATTTATCTTTTTTTGATGGAGGTTGTTTATCATTCTCAAATGGAGATATCTTTCTCATATGTAAGGTGATTACATATGATAGATGAAATGAGTATCTCACTAAAAGCCAGTTAAATTATCCGCGGCATATTACCATTATTCATTAATTATATAAAAAATGTTCAAGGAATTAGAGGTTCAGTAATTTCATTAGTTATGTGCCTATTGTGTACTTTAAAATTAAATATATTTATCTTTACCTTATAAATATCCTCTTTGATTTATTAGTAAAAATTTATTTTGCATTAAAAAAAGAATGGTTAAAAATGAAATGACAAAATTAACATAATAATTTCATATATTTACATGAAGAATATGTTAATGTGTCTCATTAACACCTTTAAGCAGTAATAAATATACTATTTTTATTGAGATTCATTTTATTTTTATTAAAATTTGTTCAATAATTTTGCAATGTATATAATTTTCTTATTAATCAATTTAGTAAATGACTATAATAAAGTCCAATAACAATGTAATATATCCAATACAAATTAAAATATTTATTAGTATTTTACATAACTATATTTATTACCCCCATAAATGAAAGTAAAAACGTAAGAAGGGTGACAACGATGGCAAGAAATATATTGTAATATTAACAAAGGAAATTAATGGAAGATAAAAAAAGTTGATAAAGACACAAAACTAGCAAAGCTCTTTTTTCTATTCTCCATTCAATTTTCCTTCTTTTATTTTATGTTTTTTGTATTTTATCTATAACAAACTCATATATACACAAATGTGAAATCATGAATTGGATAATTTGGCGCAAATTTTACAAGCCAAAAAAATTACAGGTAAATTTGAATATAAAATTAAACATTTAATAATATAGTAAATTTAGATTTTTATTATAAATTTTTATTAAAAAAAATTACCAAAATTTTGTATTATTAATTAAATTCTAAAAAATTTACTGAATTTTTTTGATGTCTTTTCTTTTTAATTCTTGAACCTATTAATTTATTTAAAAAAATTTAATATATTAAATTTTATAAAAATAATATTTCAAATAAGAACAGTAGTTTTATCTAATTTGTAATCACATTGTAAAACTTAAGTATTAATTAAATATCTAATTACAAAACTCTAAATATTCATTAATTAAAAACTAAATAAAACATATATAATGTAAAAAAGTCAATAATTTATAAATTTTTGATAGAGAAATATATATATTTTTATAATATATATTTATTATATATATTTATATATAAATATATATTATTAATATATAAATATATAAATAGCTGTGAGTGGGAAGTGGGGGTCCATTGCCCCTCCAACACCGCCCTCCCTCCGTCTATATTATATATATATATATATATGATTTGTTCAAAGTCAATAACGAACTAACACACTTTATTAATTATTAGTTGTTGCTTCACACTACAAAAAACTGAGGATTTAGTGACGGTTTAAAAGGTATTTAGCGACGGTTACAACCGTCATTAAATACCTCTTCCGACGGTTTTAAAATCGCCGCTAATAAAGGTTCCACTAGGAAACTTTATGAATGTTTTAACCAACTACTGTCATAACAGTCACTATATACTATTTTACGACGGTTTATAACTGTCGCTAAATTTCATTTAATATAACCGTCGTAAAAAATAATTAAAATTTTATGATGATTTTCAAACTGCCGCAATTTTTTTAGAATATATATAATTCCTTTTTGCGACGGTTATAAACTGTCGTAATATTTATTTTATTTTTATTTTGTAACCATTTACAACCATGACAAATTTATTTTATATTTTACATTATTATTTTTTTAACTATTACGAACCGTTGTAAATTTTGTTTATTTATTTAAATAAAATTAATCTAAAGTGAAAAATCAATACTTAATACTATCTTATTACAAAAAAAAAAACACATTTCATAATCATATCATTAAAAACAAATTACTAATCCAATATATTTAAAACAAATTAGCTTCACACATTAAAAAAACTATGATTTACAAATGATATAAATGTTCTGCGCTGTCATGGCTAAAAATAATTGCTTCTATCACACCACTTAGACCGCTAGATATTGGTTCAGTACTTGTATTTGTGATTATAATTCTTGCCATTGAATCTATTCAAAAAATAAAAAATAAAATCGAAGAATTAAAAGCTATCCAATAGTGAGAAATGATGATAATGAAAAAAAGAAGAGGAAAAGTTTTACAACTTATTAAGATTTTTCTTGAACACCACAACTTGATACACTTCCCAAATTTCTTCGCCATTGCTCCTATTTTTCTCTTTCTTTCTCCACCTATTAAATAGGAAAAAACAAAAAACATAAATGATACTTAACCTCTTGTGCACTACTTGTTTTACTAACTGATGATGATGTAAATTTTACTATGGAAATATCAAATTTTGAGCATGCATAGGCATATACATGTATAATCAAGAATGACAAAATGGCAATTGCCAAGAATCATAATCAGATCATAAGGAAGTGGAGGTCATGTTATCACAAGAAACAGGTTTAGAAAAATAATCATACACCCACTAATGATTGATACCCAAAAGGAACATCTTTATATCATATTTTTCTCATAACTCTAGAAGATTCCTTATCGAATAGAGAATCTAAAACAAATAACAAAATTGCAAAATTAATAGTCCTTATAATAGTGATCCTACTTATTATAAAAAAAATAATCAAACTTTAGAATGGCAAACATAATAAGAATTAATTACCTCAAGATTTTGAAGTTTGATGTGAAGACATGTTTGAGAGTTTGATTTGACTTTCTGCAGGAGAATACAATTCAAACATTAAAAGCAATTCAAATAGTAAATTATTAAATGTTTAAAAGGCTTTATTTAATCATGTGAAATCTCATAAAATAATGCCATAAATTATATAAATTATATTATATACATACATATACATTATGTTTTATATACATTATATATATTTCACATGTTATTTCAAATTTGGAACTTGTACCTATAAGTCCTTAACTTTTAATATTTCACTTTAATATAAATGCTAAGAAATTAGCATTTCTTAATGATTTTTTTTTCCAAAAAGAAACAGACAACATGCTTTTGCTATCAAGGGCACAATACAGTATGTTCTTTTTATTTTTTCTATTTTCTTCTCATTTTCTAATTATCCACATGTGATTTAGTATTTTTATAATCTCTAATCATCTACTGAAAAACAAAAGTGGTTTGCAATTATGTAACATTCCCAAAATTTATGTAATTCTATAATTGTTACAATGAATATGTTGTAGTTCCATATGTCAGACTTAAACATCCATCTCAAACTAACCGCATCTATGTTACTGTGTTGACCTTGACTGCACTTCTATAATTTTTTTTTTCAAATTTTCATAGCTCTATGAACCGGCAATAAATTTCCAATGTGAATGAAAATAAAGAAACAGAACCCACAAAACAAAAATATACAAACAATAAAACACAGATTATTGTCAAATCGAGGTACGATCAGTGCTAAAAAAAACTATTCTAATTAAGATTCTTCAATAATAATCATGCATAACAAGTTAACAAATTAGTTAGCACAATAACAACAAAAAACGACGTTGTCACAAAACAACAACATCAACGAAACCACTTGGCTTAGTTAATTTTTTGGAATGAAATGAATGTATCTTTGATTCATGTCTTTCATTTTATAATTTCCAAATTATACTGCAACCAGATTGGGAAGTGTCACAAAACTAGAAAATCTTACTTGAATTTGACAGCTCAAATTGATAATTTTCTGCAATATTGGCAAAATGGGCTCCTGAGCTGAAGAAGTTTATTGGTTTTTGCTAGATGTACTATCCTCGTTCATAGAGTTTACAGTTTCTTCTACTATTTCTAACCAACAACCAGAGATGATATCAGACCTAAAAAGACTAAGATGAAAATGTTTAGCACTAAAGAACAAATATTTTATGTTTTACGGCTCAAAAGGATTTGATTAAGGAGATACTAAAAACAAATCATTTTCTAACATTTAAACAAAGTAAATTCATGGAATTAATTTCCAAAAATATACAAGTATTGTATTAGAAAACAAGTGAAATTCAAATTTATATAAAACTGGAATTCACCCATCAACCACATAGCTAAAAGAAGGAAATAATGACAAATTGAAATGGTTTCACTATCTATCCACATAAATACAGAATCTCGGACCCTTTTAACACAAATAAGCATAGAAAAAAAAGAACGATAAAAACATTTTAAAAGAAGTTATTGAGACAGGAAAATCTAAAAACACAAATCCAACTTCAAACCCTTCTTTCTCTTTTTTGAAATTTTTATAGCAAAGTGTATTCCATTTACTAAAAGGCCAAAGAAAAAAAAAACTCACATCTTTTGAAATAAGAGTATCCATATTGAAATCCAGCCTAATATTCATAGAAGCCAACTTCATGGAGAGAATCTTCTCCAAAATTAAAATAAACAAATGAAGTTAATTTTTTGGTAAATGAGAATAACATCAATAATATTTTCAGTGGTTAATAATATCACCTGGACAAGCTAACAATGACAAAGATTAATAATATTTAAAAGTCTCCAAAAGAAAAGCATCTGCAGAAAGCAACTCATTCACAAATTTACTGTAATTTATTACAATTAACATGTTAAAAAAGGTTCATAAAACCATATTACTGTCCCTTCATATTACACCATGCATGTAGTTAATAATTTAAACCATATAAACCTTTCTCCAAATTGAACTTCCAGAGAATTCAAAATGCAAATATAGACTACCAAAACAAAAAAGAAGAGTAGAAATATATGTAAGGAGATTGCATCTCACAGTATTGATGAGACTAATAATGAGAGAGTTCCTGGTGAGCTAACTCCAAGTTCTCCATCATGTTCTGCCATGGCCATGGTGTCGTTAAGGAGCTCTCCTTTGGGCTTTTCTTCTGCCTCTTCATTTTCTTCTTTTCCTTATCTTCTTTATCCACTGCCCATGCAAAATCTATTCACCGAATCAATGAAACTCTCTTCTCATATCCAATATCACTGCCATCCAAAATAGTGAATAACACACTAATTAAAATCTATGCCTCCTAAATGAGATAAAATTCAATAAGCTAGAATCCAATGAGATTAAAATGATTCAATTAGGGTTTAATTTCAGCTAAAGGTTATATATGCAGTAAATTAGAAAGGAAATCGGAGAAAAAGTTTTGCCTTTCGATTTTGGACAAACACATCATCAAGCTTGATTTTGCCAAAGTTCCTAAAGTCCTACTCAATTGATTGAAGATCTAAAAAAATTAATAAACTCATATAAATAAAAAGAACAAAAATTTACCTGAATCACAAATCAAAGAAAGATGATCCAAAACCCTAGTTTTAATTTAGCTTTGCATATATAACAGCGCCGAAGCCTCCTTCGGTGGTGGCAACGCTGTTCACCGGAAAAAGAGAGAGAGAGAGAGAGTGAGAGAGAGAGAGAGAGAGAGAAGAGAGCTCGTTCGAAAGAGAGATAGATGAGAGAAAGTTGAGTGTAAGAGACAGTGAGAGAGAGGCCGAGTGAAAAGGCAGGAGATAAGGGCTTAATTAACAGTAGATAAAAAGGACGTAGTTTCACTAAATTCTTAGCGACGATTATAACCATTGCCAAATGACAAATTATCTGATTAAATTTTATTTATAAATAGCGACGGTAGAACCATCACAGAATAATATAAACTATCGTCAGATTATTTATTTTGTGATGGTTATAAAAACGTCGCAAAAATAAAATATAGTGGCAGTTTTATTAAGCGCTGCTAAATAACCGTCTCTATTTATGCTTTTTTTGTAGTGTCATCTTTGCTTCATCTTTGCATATTTATCATAACTTTTTATTTTTGGCAAATAAATACATGATCTTTAAATTATTGGTAAATTAATACATTGGTTAACTTCACTCTAACAAATTCTGATGTGGCAAATGGTTCTTTTATATGTAGTGGCATAGCAAAAAATTTTATTGAGTGGGATCAAAATTAGTAGTATAAAAAATGACTTATTCAAGATAAAATAATGGAAAATTATCTTAATATTTGATCATAATATATAAAAAAAAATGCTTCCAAATAGAGAAAGGAGTCATGTAACTTTTATCTAATAAAAGTGAAAAATTTATAAAAAAATATCTCATTCCATATTTCAAGATGTAAATTTTTTGTGGGAATCAATTTTTTCCCTTTTTCCCATTTCACTTTCAGAACCAGAGCTTTTATTTTTTTTTTCAATAGTTAATTATTTTATTTAATTGATAGTCTCTTAATGAAATAGGGAATGTGGTAGATATAATCCAATCTTTGGGCTTTAAATTATTATTTTTATAGAAGATAAATTATTAGCTAATTTTGAGCTTATTTTATTAGGTAAATTTGGGCTTTTAACCTTAAATTATTGACTAAAACTTGAACTCTTTTCCGGTAGGGTCAATTTAAATATTTTAGTGGGATCAATTTAAATATATATATAAATATATATATATATATATATATTTTAATAAATTCATATCCCACTCATAATAAATTGGCTACGCCCTATTTGTATGAGTCACGCATTGAATTACGTGGCATTCCATGTTAAAATGACATTTTGCACATTTAAATATGACCTTTTTAATTTTTGGCAAGTAAATATATGACCTTTGGAATGTTGGCAATTTAATATATCTATTAACTTCACTCTAACAAATATTTAATGAACATTTACTTGTGAGGTTTTGAATTGAATAAGTTTCATTTCTCCCAATATCCAACTCTTTTTGCTTTCTAATAAATGAAAATAAAATCTAGTCGGTGCTTTTTTCTTAATTTAAAATGCACACTTACTGTTTATGCCAAGGAACAAATGGAAAAATTATATGCTACAACCGTTGTAGCAATAAATGCCTACAACGGACCAATGGAATTCTTACACGTAGATTAAATGATTTATTTCATTGGTCCGTTGTAAGCATTTAATCAAAGTGTAAGAATCTCATTGGTCCGTTGTAGGCATTTATTGCTACAACGGTTATAGCATATAATTATTCGAACAAATGATGCTCCTATTATTAATTTAATAGAATCCATATAGCGAACACCATATATATATGTTTGTGCAGTGGACATCTTGTATGTAGTCAGTTTAGAGCAAATTTTATTACTTATATGCAACTGCCAAAATATTTGTTCATAACATGTGGTATGAATTACAAATTAAGGCGCAGTGTACCACCAACAAAAAAAATATAATTATTCACAATTGTTCCAAATAAAGAAAATTATTCATCCATAATATAATCTTGACTTTTACTTAGCACTACTCTCTTGAATGGAAAGAAAACTGATAGTTCTTGCTTTTGCATTTCTCCCAACCTTGGATGCAGTTGATGCTACTGTAGATCCACTTTTTGAATTTGACTCTGATTTGACTCTTTTATCATTTGGCATGTACAAATATTACATATATTGGCCATTTTTTTCACACAAAATTACATACATTCATATTAAAATAAAACATACCAACTAGAATTCATTTTCATTGATTAGAAATGAACAATTGTTTGAGATTAGGATAAATGAAAATTATTCAATTCAAAAGCTCACTACTAAATGTTCATTAAATATTTGTTAAAGTTAACAAATATATAAAATTGCCAACACTTCAAATGTCATGTATTTACATGCCAAAAATTAAAAAGGTCATATTTAAATGTGAAAAATGTTATTTTGACGTGGAATGCAATGCAATTCAATGGATGACTCATACAAAAGAACTCTTTGCCACATCATAATATGTTAGAGTGAAATTAACAAATGTATTGAATTACCAATAATTTAAAAATATTTTAAAGGTCATGTATTTATTTGCCAAAAATAAAAGGTCATGATAAATATACAAAACTCGCTAAACGTCACGTATTTTATGCATTTAGGCCTTTTATATAATTATTAACTTAAAAAAATAAAAATTTATCAATTTGGTATACACATTGTTCTACATATCCAATTAAAATGAAAATATCATTAAAAAATACATCAAGATTATTTTACATCTGTTTTTTATTTAATGAAAATATTTATATTAATATTTTTCCAAAACATTTTTCATTTTATATTTAAAGTTCATGAGAATTTAAATTTATAATCTTATAATTTGAAAAAATTTAAACAATTTTATGGCTAATTTATAATTACAAGGAAATTTAATATTATAATTTGGGTTCCATTAACAATTGCCCCTAGGGCACCTGTTAAGCAAAATTTAATATTCCATTTTTACTTTTTGTATTTTTATTATAAATACAAATGTTGTATTTTCTTTTATTTTGATATGGAAATATTATACACAGAGCAAACCAACATGGGTACTATCCACCATTTTTGACAAATTAACAAGCCACCATTAAAATGGAAAGAAGTGGGTTTAGTGAGTGCGAAATATTTTACAAGAAAAAAAAAGGAAGAAAAACATAGAACACATTTTTGTTGTTGTAGCCACATTAGAATAGTAAAAATTTGGCACCATTTGCATGTTCACACATATTAGGAATGCCTATAAATAGTCTTTCCTCTCTCACTTCTAACATTACCAAAAGACAACAAAAATTAAGAGAGAAAGAAAGGTAGGTGAAGTTGAAGGGAAACGCCTTTAGGCTTTTCCTCTCCTCCAATTCAATGACAAGAATTGAGAGAAGAAAATTTGGTGATGAGTGATGGTGTATGCCATTGTTGAGAGAGAGAAAAAAAAAACTATGTGAGAGTAATTTTTTAAGTGATAAAATAGTGGGGTTTTATTTTGAGTGTTTGGGAAACACTTTACCACTATTTTAGGTTCATCTCAATTGTAAATTATTGTACTTTAAAAATTTTTCTAGAGAAGTTTCTCTTCTGTAATCCTACTATTTATTAGTAGAAGAAATTATTAAGAGTTTATCCCGTGGACGTAGCCCAAGTAAATGGGTGAACCACTTTAAATTTTAGTTTGCTATTTTGTCTCAATTTTATAATTATTATCAATGGTAGTTATTTTGTTATATTGTGCCATTAATTATTTGAGTAAAATTATGTCTAAGGAGACTAAATTTTAAGCGGGACTGTTTGTAAACCCTTTGGCCTTTCCTGAAACTTTTCTTTGTATTTATTTTTAGTACAATTTTTCATATATTATTTACTTGTATAATAGTAAGTAATTTGCGTGTTATTAATACCCAGTACACAAAAAGTGATGTCAGAGCCTGGTTCAGGCACGCATTGGTGGAGTTAACCTCTTTGTGTTAAAGAGATGAAGGCAAAGATAAATAAGATTATTAGCCTAAATGGCTTGAATTTCTACATATGGAGAAACAAGATGAATGATCTCCTATTTATGACGAAATATGCATTTACCGGTGTTTGGTATGACTAAACCCGACGACAAGAAAAATGAAGAATGGAAACTTGAGCATAAGCAAGTATGTGATTTCATCCAATAATTTGTCGAAGATAATGTGTATAATCCTTCTTTGGAACTGGTACAATATTAGCTGTCCATTGAGGATAATGTGTATTTTTTGGCTTTTATGATGTTCCCAAACTTATTATTTCTTTATCTTTATTAATTTCATTAATATTGAATGTTCCATAATACTCATCAGAAGATAAATGAGATAAGGGAAAGTAAGCAAAAACCTTGCAATTTTTATTAATGATAAAATGACTAAAGGAATATACGATTTTCTACTCAGGTCCCCCTTAATAAAGAAAAGCTTCCCTTAGAGTTGAATTTGTATAACACTACTACACAAGCATTCTTGATTCAATAGGTAAGATGTTGATGTGCCAAATGAAGAAATTGCAGGAAAAAGTTCATTTAAATAAGTTTTAAAATTAAAATATTAAAAATTTGGACCAACTTAAGATTTTTTTCTTTTTAAGGCTAAACTTGATATGAGTATTTATACTCATATTTAAATTGACTTTGACTTGAATTTGCTTAAATTCAACTTATGTCTATCCATCCTTAATCTCATATATAATTTGAATTTTCTTCATTAATGAAATAAAAGAAAATTTACGGTTCATTAAGTTAATTTTACGTGTTAATTAACTTAACCTTTGTTTATTTTATTTTATTTTTTATTTTTTCAATGATCCTAAATATATATTACTGAATGATACATTAGCTAATGTGAGTTATCAATGGTAGTCTTGAAATTATCATTCAAAAGTTGATTTTAAACCATCCATCTTTCTTCCTAATATATTACTTGATTTTTGTATTTTTTTTTAGTATCTTGATTTTTGTATTTTTTTTATGAACTTTTGTGTGTTTTTATTATGTGGTTTATTTTCAAAATAATTTTTAAATCAATATAAATATAAAATTTAGCGTTTGTTTTTATTTTGTGCTTCTTTATCTTTTTGAATAAAATCGAATACAATTTTTAGGTTTTATTATTGAGTTTTGTCATTTCTTGTTTAAAGTTTATGTGTCATCTTTCAATAGATGTTTTTCTTTTTCTAATGAAGATTGTCTATTCTTCTCAAGATTTTGAACTATTCATCTTTCTTTCTAATCTATTACTTGATTTTTATATTTTTTATATTAAGTTTTATGTATTTTTGTTATGTGATTTATCTTCAAAATAATTTTCAGATTAATATAGACAAAAAACTTAGTGTTTGTTCTTATTATGGTGTTTTTTTATCTTTCAGATTAAAACTGAGTGCAATTTAGATTTTTTATTTTGGATTTTTGTCCTTTCTTATTTAATGGTTATATGTCATCTTTTAATAGATATTTATTCGTTTCTGACGGAGGTTGTTTATCATTTTCAAATGGAAGTGTCTTTCTCTCATGAAAGGTGATTACATATGATAGATGAAGTGAGTATCTCACTAAAAGTCAGTTAAATTATCCGCGGCATGTTGTCATTATCCATTATTTATATCGAAAATTAATGTTCAAGGAATTAGAGGTCCAGTAATTTCATTAGTACTGTGCCTCTTGTGTATTTTAAAATTAAATATCTTTATTTGTACCTTATAAATACACTCCTTGATTTATTAGTAAAAATTTATTTTGCATTAAAAAAAAAGAACGGTTAAAAATGAAATGACAAAATTAATATAAAAATTTTATATATTAACATGAAGAATATGTTAATGTGTCTCATTGACACATTTAAGCAGTAATAAATATACTATTTTTATTGAGATTCGTTTTATTTTTATTAAAATTTGTGCAATAATTTTACAATATATATAATTTTCTTATTAATCAATTTATTAAATGACTATAATAAAGTCCAATAACAATGAAATATATCCAATACAAATTAAAATATTTATTACTATTTTACATAAATATATTTATTACCCCCATAAATGAAAGTGAAAACGTAAGAAGGGTGACAACGATGGCAAGAAATATATTGTAATATTAACAAAAGAAATTAATGGAAGATAAAAAAGTTGATGAAGACACAAAACTAGCAAAGCTCTTTTTTCTATTCTCCATTCAATTTTTCTTCTTTTATTTTATGTTTTTGTATTTTATCTACAACAAACTCATATATACACAAATGTGAAATCAAGAATTGGATAATGAGACGCAAATTTTACAAGCAAAAAAAATTACAGGTGAATTTGAATATAAAATTAAACATTTAATAATATAGTAAATTTAGATTTTTATTATAAAATTTTATAAAAAAAAATCTACCAAAATTTTGTATTATTTATTAAATTCTAAAAAATTTACTGATTTTTTTTGATGTCTTTTCATTTTAATTCTTGAACCTATTAATTTATTTAAAGAATTTTAATATATTAAATTTTATAAAAATAATATTTCAAATAAGAACATTAGTTTTATCTAATTTATAATCACATTGTAAAATTTAAGTGTTAATTAAATATCTAATTACAAAACTCTAAATGTTCATTAATTAAAAACTAAATAAAACATATATAATGTAAAAAAGTCAATAATTTTATAAATTTTTGATAGAGAAATATATATTTTTTATAATATATATTTATATATAAATATATATTACTAATATATAAATATATAAATAGCTGTGAGTGGGAAGTGGGGGGTCCATTGCCCCTCCAACATCGCCCTCCCTCCGTTTATAATATATATATATATATATGATTTGCTCAAAGTCAATAATGAACTAACACACTTTATTATTAGTTGTTGCTTCACACTACAAAAAATTGAGGATTTAGCGACGGTTTAAAAGGTATTTAGCGACGGTTACAACCATCGTTAAATACCTCTTCCGACGGTTTTAAAATCGCCGCTAATAAAGGCGCTGCTAGGTAACTTTGCGAATGTTTTAACCAACTGCTGGCATAACCCTCGCTATATACTATTTTATGACGGTTTATAACTGTCGCTAAATTTCATTTAATATAACCGTCTTAAAAAATAATTAAAATTTTATGATGATTTTCAAATTGCCGTAATTTTTTTTAGAATAAATATAATTCCTTTTTGTGATGGTTATAAACTGCTGCAATATTTATTTTATTTTTATTTTGTAACCATTTACAACCATGACAAATTTATTTTATATTTTACATTATTATTTTTTTAACTATTACGAACCGCTGTAAATTTTATTTATTTATTTATTTATTTAAATAAATAAAATTAATCTAAAGTGAAAAATCAATATTTAATACTATCTTATTACCAAAAAAACACATTTCATAATCATATCATTAAAAACAAATTACTAATCCAATACATTTAAAACAAATTAACTTCACATATTAAAAAAAACTACGATTTACAAATGATACAAATATTTTGCACTGTCATGGCTAAACATAATTGCTTCTATCATACCACTTAGACTGCTAGACATTGGTTCAGTACTTGTATTTGTGATTGTAATTCTTGCCTTTGAATCTATTCAAAAAATAAATAAAATAAAATCGAAGAATTAAAAGCTATCCAATGGTGAGAAATGATGATAATGAAAAAAAGAAGAGGAAAAGTTTTACAACTTATTAAGATAAAAAAGTTGATAAAGACACAAAACTAGCAAAGCTCTTTTTTCTATTCTCCATTCAATTTTTCTTCTTTTATTTTATTTTTTGTATTTTATATATAACAAACTCTTATCATCATTTACATGTAGGATATTTTTTTTATTTATTTTTATTAAAAGAAGGAAAATAGGTATGTTGCATATATGAACAACACCATTTACATGTTATGTTAAGCTCAATATTTCATTACACCTGCCATCATCTTCCTTAGTTTTTGGTTCTTAATAATTGGTTGTTGCGGTCTTTGGCAAAATATTAATATATTGTTGCTTCAAGCTATTTGGTACGAACTTGTTACAAAATATGCATGCTATGATAGTTGAGTTTATATTGAAATTTGATTTCAATGCTTTTGAGCTGGATTTGAAGTCAATAGTAAATGAGAGCTATATGGATAGGCAGTTCTCACGAATAACTTATCTGTTGCCATCTCTAACAGTTATAAAAAATCAATTCAATATATATATTACACTAAAATAACTAATGTTGGCATATTTTGTGTTAGTCTCAATCTTACCACCCGTCCTAATTTCTAATTTTGTACTTGTTATGCAATAGATATTAATTTTAAAAGTTCAAATAGGATTAAGATATTATATTTGATATTGATTTATATTTATTTAAAGAGTTCAAATAAGATTGTGATATTTTATTTGATATTGATAATTATTATATTTATTTGGGAAGTTTAAATTATAATACCATATTTGATATTAATAATAATTAGTTATATATGTATATGATAATAATTATTATTTTTACACATAATGCCAAAAAAAATCATACTATTATCATCTTTTTTCTACAACACTATTCAGTTTTAAAATCATAACACTATTATTCAATTTTTACACTATTATTCAATTGACGTTTAGATAACATATGATATTTTTTTAATATATTTTTTTGAATTTTATTTTTAATAATTTTTTTATATTTCAATTGGTCAATTATTTTTGTCATTTAATTTGATCATTATGTTTGCAATTATAATGAAGAATATCGATATTTTTCTCTTATCTTCCTTCCTTGTTGTTCCTCCATCGTCATTTGGTGTTCAATACAGTTTCTTTTTTTAGTATTTTTTATTATGTGATTTTTTTTTTGAATAATTTGTTTTATTGTTTGATTTTGATTTTTTTATTATTTAATTTTTTCAATTTTTTTTACCTATTTTTTATTTTCTATGTAATTTTTTTGGGTTAATTTTATGTTGTCTAGCTGTTTTATGTTTTTTTTTTGTTCTCCGTAATATTTTAGATTGACTTTTTTTTATTATTTTTTTTCTAGTATTTTTAACTTATTTTTGAATTTTTTATGAATTAATTATTTTTATTTGATTTGGGATAGATTGTAATGTTGTTTTAATTTGCACTAGAATTTTCTAATTTATGTAATTAAATTTATGTTACGTTAATTATTTTATTTTAATTTTTATTTAGGTTTTTTATTTAATTAGATTTTATTTTTTAAATTTATGCCATTTAATTTTTTATTGGATTTATTCTTTAATTGCTAATATTTAAATTTTGTTTATATTTAATTTTATGATGTTTTTATTTAAATTGTTGCCGCGGTTGTAGTATCTTTAAATTGGAAATGTTCAACAGGAGACTTTTGACTGCAGTTATTTAACCGAGAAAAAAAAGGAAGAAAAGATATCATTTGAACTAAGCAGATGCCAAATCCCATCTAAAAAAAGGAAGACCTTATCCTATCAAGCACCACAAATTACTTCAACACTCCAAAGCTTCTCTCATTTCCCACGGCAACCCTATATTTCATTCCATCTCCTTCCTCTACTCTCTCAAAACAAGTTTTACCCATCAAACTTCCTTCTCTGAAACTCAACTACGCAACACCCTGATCATTGAAGACTATATTTAGATCTTACAATTAAAGTGGTGATTGAGCATGAGGACGAATCCACAGAACTGGAAGTGGAACCTGATGAGAGCGTACTATCCAAGGCAAGGAAGTGGAACTGGAAGTGGAACTGCACAGTCTATTCTGCCAGTTTGGTCTTTGGGTAGGTATCAGTGGGCTGCTAGTTTTGTAGAATTACGTTCTCCTTTTCTTAATTCCTCTACCTAAGTAACTGCATAACACTGTATATTTAGTTTACAACTACATAATACACATTTTTTTTTGGTAAAGGTGGGCGGCACCACCGAGATTTTTATTAAAATAAAAAAGAAGTGGGAAAACCCATGAAAGTTCCATACAAAACCCTTATAAGACGGGGAAGAAACTATCTAAATCTCAAATAAGGAGTACCTAAACAATCGGATAAAACAATGCCTTTCAACATCTTAGGCAAAGAAGCAAAAGTAAAGAAAGAAGAAGAGTGAGAATGAAATCTGCAACTAGTGGCAAGATAATTAGCAGCATTGTTAGCCTCCCGAAATATATGAGTGATCGAGGAAGCAGAATCCAGAATGAGCCTCTTGATAGAATCTGCCGCGTGACCAACACTGGAAGATGAACCAATCTGCTGAACTGCCCACGCAGAGTCAGATTCAACAATTAACGGGAAAAACCGCAGCTGAATACACCATTGGAGGCTGACCCGAATAGCTTGAAGCTCCGCCATCTCCGATGAGTGAGCATCCAACCCAAAACTACAAGCCGCCACAAAATGTCCTTGGGAATCTCTAACAATCGCACCTCCAGCCGAAGCCGAAGGGGTAAATGAGGCATCGACATTAAGCTTAAAGTGATGACACGGAGGGAACCAACGAACAAGCATGGGTTTGAGACCATGCCCACAACCGAAGTTTGAAGGAAGAAAATAACAGAAATCCGGCAAAGGCTTAGCCTTCTTATCTGCAGCATGACAACAACCCAATTATAGATGGTTTTCCGTATAGCCTGTATGATGATAGGAGCATAGAAACCTCCCTCTCCCCAAGCGATATTGCAGTAGGCCAGCCAAACATTATAAACAATAATTAAAGGAACAAGATTCATAAGCTTTCCAGCACCAGTATTAGGAGATTTGTCCAGCCACCAAAGCATTAATTCTTGCTTCAAACCTGGTTGAGGATTCAAGCAAGACAAGAAAGCTGGCCTGAAAAACATCCAAATTTTTTTAATTTCCCGACAAGAATAAAAAATATAAGAAGCGGAAGCTGAGTCGGAGTGGCAGAAGGGACAACAAGAGGCAAGAGAAAAACCATCTGCTACAATCTAGAGGGCAGAGGCAAAGCCTTGTGTAAAATATGCCATGCTAGAACCGATAACTTAATTGGGATAGCCGAATCCCAAATCATGGAAAAGGAAAGTAGCTTCGACTTTTTTGTCTCATCTCATCATAGGCAACAGAAAGGACAAATTTTTCCCCTTGAGAATGATTCCAGACCAGCGGCCCCTCACAATCAATCAAATCCGTAGCCTTAGCAGCAACCTTACAAACCCTTTTCCAAATGTTAGAATCAATAATCTGAAATTGGAAGAGGCCTTTGCGATGATATTTTTGGTGCATAAGTCTCGACCATAAGGATTTATTTTCTTGATACTTCCACCAAAGCTTCAACGAGTAGGCTTCCTGAAGAGATCCAAGAGAGCAAATACCTACTCCGCCTTCAGAGACAGGAAAGCAAAATTTATTATAAGCTACCCAGTGATACCGCTTATCCATACCGTGATCCCAAAAGAAATCACTAAACTTCCTCTCTAGAATATTAATGACTTGCTTCGGGAGGTTCATTGCACCCATAATATGTATGGGGATGGAATTCAGAACATGTTTAATTAACAGAAGTCTTCCTCCAGACGTCAGAAGCTTCTTAGTCCACCCAAGCATCTTGGAATCAATTTTATGAATTAAAGATTGACAATACTCCAACCGATTAATACCCTGATAAATTGGGGCTCCAAGATATGTAAAAGGCAATGAGAGGCGCTTAATTGAGAGCAACTGGCTGATTTTATCCACAAAGCTCGCAGGAGCTTTCTTAGAGCAGAAGAAAGCACATTTGTCAAAATTTATGGATTGACCCGAACCCTGTTGATACATAGAAAGAAAAGCCTTGAAACTTTTAATACTTTTCACATCACCATTAATGAAAAATCAAGAGATCATCCGCAAAGGCAAGATGAGACACCACTTCACATCCCCTTTTTGTTTTAAAAGGAAGAATTTTACCCTGAATAATCATTCTATTCAGCCCTCTTGAAAAACCTTCAGAAGCAATGATGAATAACAAAGGAGATAGAGGGTCTCCCTGTTTGACCCCTCTAGAAGGCTTAAAATAACCATAGCTCAAGCCATTAACAATGACTGAAAACCGAGTAGCCTTCAAATGGGAGCTAACTAACGCCACAAACCTATCCGAAAACCCGAACTTACACATCACTGCCTCAATGTACCGCCAAGATACCCTATCAAAAGCCTTTGCCATGTCTAATTTAATTGCCAAATTATAGCCTTTCGTTTTCTTGTCAATATCATGAATTAATTCATTGGCTATAAGAATTTGATCATGAACTGACCTGCCTTTCCAAAAACCTACCTGTTCACCAGAAATAATCATGTCCAGGATGGGAGTTAGCCTGTTGGCAACTATACTAGTGCATACCTTACTGATAAACGTAGCAAGGCAAATAGGTCTAAACTGACCAAAAGAAGATGGATTCGCCACCTTAGGTAAAAGAATGATATGAGCCGCACCAAAAGAATTGGGAATAGGCACACCCAAGAAAAATTCCTTTACAGCACTGTAGACGTCCCAAGCAACAATATCCCAGCAAATCTGAAAAAATTTCCCATCGAACCCATCCGGACCAGGGGCACTGGAAGCATCTAACTGCCATACAGCGGCTTTAATTTCTGCATCATCAGGAATCTTGACTAATTCAGCATTATGATGATTATCAACTAAATGAGGTATAGGCTCCAATAAAGCATCGTAATTAACCTCCTCCTCAGAGAAAAAAAGGGACTAGTAAAAATGCTCAGCTTCTTGACCAATTTCTTGTTGAGAAGAAAGCATAATATCATCAGAATTCTTGATAGCTGAAATACGGTTAATTTTCCTTCTAGCCTTAACATAATGATGGAAGAATTTGGTGTTAGATTCCCCTTCCCCTAGCCATTTTATGT